>JBBPTL010000418.1:0-13093 GCA_038094095.1 Boletus putidus
AGTACCTTGGTGTGTCTCACCTGGTATAGGAATCCCCCTCATCCAATAGGTCTAGAGCCACCTTAGAGTGCTCTCTTGTCACTAGGTTCTAGCGCATTAGCATTATTTGTAGCCTTACACATTACACAAGAGTTCTGAGTTCTGGGTGAGACAAAGAAAGACTGCGAGCGACAGACACAAGCAGCGAGTTATGAGGAAAGAAGTAGTATTCCCAAGTAGATCTAGTCTAAGGTACAGGGTAGATTACTGGGCGTATTTATACTGGTAAAGCTATGCACGGACCATGCTGAATAAGAGAGGAAAGCTATGGCGTGATAAAGGTTAAAATTAGGATGAGAATCCTATGGAACATTGTAGAACAACAAAGAAAGAACAGGAGAGTTCCAGGTTGCGCCGGATTAGTCATCAAAGTGAATGATTCATAAGCAAAGAAAAGAAACAGGGGCAAATCGTAACATTACCCCCTTTGTACACTGAAAAATACCACTTTGTCAAGTAAACAAAAGATAAAAAAATGGAGAGTAAAGAGGATAGACGAAATCCACTAGTCTTCTTCCCAGACTTCGCTGATAGTGTCTTCAACGTCTTGCGGGACTGGGAGGGGGGAGCGGCTAGCGATTTCTTCGTCATGGAGGCGTACTGATTCCGCAATCCATGCTTCGTGAGCGACGACATCAAATGGAGGGGTAGGTGGGTTCCATCCTGATTTGGCAATGGGAGATTCAGGGGAGAAGGTGGATCTGAGGGATCGGCGAGACCGACGGGAATGTCGAGAGGACAATGAGGATGAGGAGGAGGGAGGAGATGGAGCTCCACGATGGCAGCGACCAGAGTTATTGACGGGGCAGAGGGCTTGAATATGATGAGGGGCCCAGTTGCAACAACCCAGACATTGATAATATCAACAATCTATCTATTGATGGCCTAGTCAATGACACACGAAGCATGCCTCGTGGTAACAATAGTGAGAGACCGGCAGGGGGTCGTCGGGTCGGTTGATGGCTTCGGCACGCTCTAGGGCGTGTTGTTCCTCTGGTAAGAGGGGGGAGGACAAGGTGGATGGTGCAGGAATGGGGATGGCAGGAGAGGTGGGAGCTAAGGTGGATGTTTCCAGGGTTACTGCGTCAGCTTCAACCACAAGGTCCATGGCATCTAGTTGGTCAAGGGCAAGGAGGATGGCCCTTCGTTGGTCTATATGGATATGGTTGAGTAGGGTAGTAGCGGGGGCGAGTTGTGGATGATGGGTGGCTACGAAGTTAATCCAGGCATTGAGCCTGGCATTGTCACGGTATGCCTTAATCAAGGTGTGGATGGTGGAGTCGGTGTCTAGGAAAGAGTTGATGGTGGTGGCGAGGCGACTATTGGATAGGAGGAGCCCCATGAGGTCAAGGCTGGGTGTGTCAGCAGGGAAATGGGTGCGGCGAGTGAGGGAAGGAGCAACAAAGTTTCTAGTGTTGGAGCGGGTAAGGACACGAGGATGGAGGATTGGGCAAGCCATAACACCAAGAGTAAGCAGTGTGGATGTGTTTATGGGAGAGGTTGGACTTGGGAGGGAAGACCTTTGGTCGAACCTTTTTATAATCTTCCAGGGTGTCTTTGGCACTTCCCAAGTTCCATTTGGGTTCCCAGGAGTTGTCAGACGTGGGATATCCCTTCCATTTAATCAGAAATTCTTGTCGAGACTGAAACAACCTTAAAACCTAATGAGGTCTACAGGCCACTGAGACTAGGAGGATGATAGAGAGAAGAGGGAGGGAGTCAAGCAAGGGCTTTAAGGGGACAACCCAAGTGAACTAGACTGGAGGATGTCCAGCCTAGCACTTGGGGTTTATATAGCATACTACTGTATGTACATGTTGTGGTATATATTATAAACATGAGACGTGCGTGAGGTGTGGAGATTAAATACGAGTGGAATGCATGAGGCGAGACATGAGAAAAACATACAGTAAATGCATGGGGAACATGATGTGGTGGCAGCATATGAAAAGGGAGTGTGATGGGTGCTCAATGGGTGAGGCACCTAAGAGAAATGAATAAAGTAAGTGAGGCGTCCATGAGGCGCGAATAAGAAATGAAGAGGAGCCTGCATCCATGAGGGACAAGCAAGGCGATGATCTAGAGCAATCAGTAGTCGATACTGTCGCGATAAGATAAGATAAAAGAAAACGAAAGAAAAGATAAGTCTGTTAGGGGCCAGGGGCCGTAACCGTAACAGAGACAGGGTTCCACGATGTTGTAAGATGGCTTTTACTTTGTAATGTTCTTCTCCTTTTATTAGGTCAGGCAGTGGTAGAGGGAAATTCAGACCGTGTTCGGCGTTCTCCTTGTACGGAGATAGGAGAGAAGCGTGGAACGTGTTATGGATTCTCCACGTTTTGGGGAGGCGTAGTCGATATGTGATCGGAGATAGGACGTTGGAGATGGTGAAAGGTCCTTCTCGCTTTAGAGCAAACTTTGGATTTTCTATGTTTCAGCGGAGATTGCGAGCTTCCAGCCATACTTTGTCTCCTTTCTGGAACGGAGTGAAGGGTCGTTTTGAGCGGGCTTTCATGACTTGTCTGGCCAGTTCATGAGACGCGAGGGCTTCATTACGGGCAGAGGAGAGGATTTTGAGGCGATCTTCTACCACAGGGACATTGGATTCAGAGATGACTGTAGGAAGGGGACAGGGTTCATATCCCATCATGAGATAGAACGGGGATTGATTGGTTACGGAGTGAGGGCAGTGATTGTGTGCGAATTCTGTTACGGTTATGGCCCCTAGCCCCTAACGGACTTGTCTTTTTCTTTCGTTTTCTTTTATCTTATCTTATCATGACAGTATCGACTACTGATTGCTCTAGATCATCACCTTGCTTGTCCCTCATGGACACAGGCTCCCTTTCATTTCTTATTTGCGCCTCATGGACACCTTACTTATTTCATCTCTCTTAGGTGCCTCACCTGTTGAGCACCCATCACACTCCTTTCTCATATGCTGCCACCGCATGTTACAGATATTTCTTTTCCTTTACTTCACTACGACTGGGACTTAGTCTTCAGACTACAGTTGCATGGGGGATAGCCCCTATGTATCATTATGCTTACCTCATTTACCTTACATCAGCATTCCCTTCAACATTCTTCTAGAACATTCTCTTGCTACAATCCAGACTTCTCGCGGGTGGCACCGCCCATTCTTATATATCCACCTGGTCCGTGTACCATACACAGCCGCATGGTCTGTGCGCCATTCCTAACCCTATATAAAGGGGCATACTCTGTACTTGTATTCCCCAGCTAGTTCTACGCACTTCGTACTAGCAATCTAGTCTCTTCCAGATCTCTTGTGTGCGCACTTGAGTCTGAGTTTCCTTACACTTCCCAAGTGTCCTCTGGCTACACTCTGAGTGCCAGCTATCAGACTAGGTTTCTTGTGCGTCAGTGTAACAAAAGAACTAGCTCTACTTCTGCTTCTGCTATTACGCAGTAAAGCCGCTCCCCTCTGCCCATCATTTCGTGCCATTGCCAAATCCGCATACCGTCCCGCTCCCCATCCCCCACACCATCCGAATACCTCTTGAACGCTCCTACTCCAAGGACTGTTCCCACAATCCTCCCTCCCCCAGATGAAGACATCACCCTACCTGGTGACGATGACTTTGATATGGCCACCCGAACAGCCGAGATTAAGGCTGGCTTACCCAATGACTTTTCCGGTGAGGCAAACGATGCTAGCCGATGGATGCTGGCCATGACAGCCTACTTTACTATGAACAGCGCTCACTATAATGAGCTTGCCAAGATCCTCACATGCCTCAATAAAATGAGCAAAGGACGTGGACAGGATTTCGCCAAAGGCTGGTATATCAAGCTAGCAAATGAAGAAATCTCAGATGAAGATAAGATGTTTAACAAATTCCTCGACGCGTTCTGACAGGCCTTTATACCTTATGACGTGTCAGCCCGAGCCCGCATCAAAATGGGAAATCTCAGGCAGGATTTTAGAAATTGGAAGGAGGGATTCGAGAACTACATCTCGGAATTCCAGCTCCTAGCCGCCAAAACCAAAATTGCCAATCAGAATGCGCTGATCGAGTGGTTTATCAAAGGACTCCACCCTCGCATCTCCCGGATGGTTCTATCCATCGAAACTGTACCCACCACCCTCCAAGGATGGATTGAGAAGTCATCTCGGTTCCACTCCCAACTTCGTTGCATTGATGATCTCTCGGCCGGAAGGGCCTTCATCCCCTTTAACCAAGGGTCCTCCCGCCCTCGACGAGACCCGAATGCGATGGACGTTGACACAGTCTGCCTCACCCCCGTACAACGCGCCGCCTACATGAAAGACAATAAATGCTTTATATGTCATCAGGTGGGCTGTCGCTCCTCCAACCATCCCCGCCGACCCGGACCATCCGCACCTCCCTGCCCGCCTCGCAATCTGCAGAGAATAAGGGCCGCATATACCCCCGCTCCAGCAACTCCCCGTCCCACCCCCATGGGACAATATGTTGAAGAACTTAGGAAACGAAACGTACCCCAGGAAGAGGTACTTAAAGTCCTGAAAGCCTGTTTTGAAGAAGACGAGGCAGATAACGAAACCGTTGCAGCAACAGTAGTGGCCGAAGAATGGCCCAAGGATTTTTAGAAAGGAGGGAAGTTTCAACGCCTTCTCCTCCTCAAGTCATCGCTCCCATATTTGTATCAGATAGACATGCTCAATCAATTCAAATCCCCCTCTCTCTATACGCGCGGGAAAATTCACAAATCATCGACATCACTGCGCTGATTGACAGCGGCGCCACAGGTTGTTTTATTGACCGAGACCTGGTCAAACGAAGGAGAGTCCCGATGGAGCAACTCCAGAAGCTGCTGAAGGCTCAAAACGTGGATGGAACGTCCAACCAAGGAGGCATCATACGCCACAAAACCACTTTATTTGTTCGCATTGGCGAAATCAAAGAAAAACGAGACTTTCTTATCCTCAATTGTGGGAAAGAAAACATTATCTTAGGACTCCCCTGGCTCCGCGAAGCCAACCCCATCATCAACTGGTCTACTGGGAAAGTAGAAATCCCAAACCAACCAAAGAAACCCCGCCACGACTCTTCCCGAAGCCTCGCCCAAAGATACTTGGTGTGATATCTTGACCTAGACCCAGACACCAAGACAGCTCGTCTCTGGAAGAAACACGTAGAGTGAAACGCTCAGAACGCATACCCTATACGCCACACCACCCTCTCTACCGATCTTGCCATGAAAGAAGAAAAGCCCAAGGTAGTACTACCTGATGCTTACAAGGACTTTGCCGATGTCTTTGAGAAAAAGACAATCGATGAACTTCCCCCTTCCTGAAGCTTCGACCATGCCATCGACCTCAACAAGGACTTTATGCCGAAAGTCGCGAAAGCCTATCCCCTTAACCCAAAGGAGGCTGAGGCATGTAAAGCATTCATCGATGAACATCTCGCTTCTGGGAAAATTACCCCATCAAAGTCCCCACAAGCCGCCCCATTCTTCTTTGTACCTAAAAAGGATGGCTCTCTCCGCCCCTGCCAGGATTACTGGTACCTCAACTCCCATACGGTAAAGAACGCCTATCCCCTTCCTCTCATTTCGGACCTCGTCAATTGCCTCAAAGGATCATCTGTCTTCACCAAGATGGACATACGTTGGGGCTACAACAATGTCCTGATCAAACCTAATGATCAATGGAAGGCAGCATTTATCATGCCATTCGGATTGTTCAAACCAATGGTCATGTTCTTTGGCCTTTGCAACTCCCCCGCCACGTTCCAAGCTCTTATGGACCATATCTTCGGTGATCTTATGGCAGAAGGATGGCTCGTCATATACATGGACGACCTCCTTGTTCACTCAAAGGATGCCACCATCCATGAAGAACGAACCCGACAAGTCTTGGAACAACTCCGTGAACACAAACCTTTCCTGAAACTTGAGAAATGCTCTTTTAACGCTGCCGAAGTAGAATACCTTGGCATGGTCGTCAAAGAAGGACAGGTCAAAATGGACCCAACCAAACTCCACGCCATCGAAGAATGGAACTCCCCTACCAGTGTTAAAGCAGTCCAATCGTTTATCGGGTTCTGCAACTTTTATTGCAGATTTATCACAAACTTCTCCGCGATCGCTTGTCCGCTCCACGATCTTATGAAGAAAGGAACCAAGTGGGATTGGACTCCCATCTGCGAACAGGCGTTCCAGAAAATCAAGTTCTCCTTCCTGCGGCAACCTGTGCTTGCAATGCCCGATGTCACCAAACCTTTCACCGTCATGACTGACGCTTCCCTTACTGCTACTGGAGCAGTGCTCATGCAGAACGATGGCAACGGGAACCTTCACCCGTGTGCTTACCTATCAAAAACCCTCTCCTCCGCTGAACGTAACTACAACATCTACAATCGAGAGTTGCTCGCCGTAATCCACACCCTCAAAGAATGGCGTCATTATCTCCGTGGCACTGGCCACCCCGTAACAGTCATCACTGACCACAAAAACCTGTCGTACTTCTGTCAACCCCAAAAACTCTCTCGCCATCAAGCTCGATGGGCGATGTTCCTGCAGGATTTCGACCTGCACTATCACAACGTCCCCGGCACCCAGATGGGCCCCGCTGACGCACTCTCTCATCGCGATGAAGTAGACACTTCTAACGACAACACTGCCACCACCCTCCTCCCGGACCACCTCTTTGTCTGCACCCTCGATGTCGCTCTTGCCTCGAAGATGGCCGTCTCTTCCTCCACCGACCCAGTTGTTCAGAAGGCCCTCGAAAGCCTCTATGATAACACCCCCGGCTTTCCCTGGGCCACTGCTGCCGATTGGCTCTATGAAGATGACAAGTTATATTTCCACCATCATCTCTACATCCTGGAGCTGGCTCGCTTGGACCTTGTACGGTCCCTGCATGAGAGCGAAGCAGGGGGTCACGGCGGCATCTTTCGCACCCAGAATTTGGTCTCGTGTGATCGCTGGTGGCCTGGCATGGGTACCTTTATACTCCGGTTCGTCACCGGATGTGCCTGCTGCCAGGCACATAAGGTGAATACCCATCCTACAGTGCCCTCTCTCATGCTGCTCCGCAGCGAGGCCACACAACCCTTCCAGCAAGTGTCTGTTGACTTAATCACGGATCTTCCTGTGTCCCACGGATTTGACTCTATCATGGTCGTGGTCGACCATGGCCTTACGAAGGGGGTAATTATCCTCCCATGTCACAAAACGATAGACGCCGCGGGTGTTGCCAAACTCTTTTTTGAACGAGTCTTCACTCGTTTCGGTCTCCACGACCGTTGCATCTCCAATCGAGGCCCACAGTTCGCCTCCGCCTTCGCTAGAGAGCTCTCCCATCTCCTAAAATACGACCTCACCCTCTCCTCCACATACCATCCACAGACCGATGGCGAAACTGAACGAGTTAACCAAGAACTCGAAACATATCTTCACATCTTTTGTGATGGAAGACCCAATAAATGGGCAGATCTCCTCCCAATGGCTGAATTTTCCCATAATGCCACTGTTCATTCCGTCACTGGGAAATCCCCTTTTTCCCTTATCCTTGGATATGAGCCGAGAGCCTATCCACCAATGGGAAAGACTTTCCTCCCCACCCTCGAAACCCATCTCATGGAACTCACAGAGAGCCGTTCTGAAGCCCTTGCTGCGCATGAGAAGGCCCAACGGAGTATGAAAGAACGGATCACATCCAAGTTCCGCCCCTGGAAGGTCGGAGATAAGGTATGGCTAGAAGGGCGCAACCTGAGACTTAGGTACCCATCCAAGAAGCTCACTCCTAGAAGGGAAGGACCCTTCAAGATAAGCAAAGTTATCTCCCCCGTCGCCTTCTGTCTCCGCCTTCCCCCCACCTGGAAGATTCACGATGTCTTCCACGCCTCCCTCTTATCGTCCTATCGGGAGACTCCCGAGCATGGACCTAATTATACGAACCCTCCACCAGACACAATAGACGGAGATGAAGAATATGAAATAGAAAAGGTTCTGTCACACTGTGGCACCAAGGCACGAAGGCAGTATCTGGTCTCCTGGAAAGGGTACTCTGCAGCGGAGAACACCTGGGAACCCGAGGGAAACCTCAAACACGCGCAAAGTCTCCTTCGAGCATATAAGCTCAGGAATTCCAAGGACTTCCCCCAGTTCCCCCAATAAACCATCATGTCCATCCCCACTACCAACCCTGCCCCAGCTGCCGCTAGAGCCCCAGACATCCCCATCCACTCAGTCCGCCTTCCCCCCTTTGCCCATCGCGTCCTCTTCGCGACAATCCTAGAAAACCCTGTCGCCACCCTATCCATTGAGTGCATCCCTGCGTTCATCAATAATCCCACTCTCCGGCACCTTGCATGTCTTTACTGCAGTTACGCCCTAGCACGTAATATCCACATGATGCTTTGCCCAGATGGGCTACCCCCAGTCTACACCACCACCCTTGAGCGAGCCCTCTCCGAAGCTTGCACCATGACCCTGGACCTCCTGTTTGAGGAGGGGTTTGGACGCATCATTGACGAAATCGTGCCAGGCACGGTCCTACACATCCTTCGCCCCATCCTTCTCAGCTTGTCAACCGTACAACGGTCTATTTACTTTTCACAAACTCCCGTTCGTAACCCAGTGGCACTAGCACCACCACCACCACCAGTATACCCTCCCGTTGATGGCTCCCCCACTCCCATGCCGGTCCCTGCTCCCGTGGTAAACTCCCCACGCTACGCACCTCGCCTGATTTCCCCTACTCCTCCCACACTCGTGGCTAGCTCCGCCCCCACCACCTCCTCCCTCGAGTCCTTTCGAACCAGCCTCGACGAGCCCACTCCCGGGATCAGGCAGCAGCCTCAGGTTGCTCATCAAGATGGCTGTTTTCCGGCTCACAGAGCTCGAACGAGACAGACCCTCTTAGGGGTAGGGGGAATACCTCGCACCGTATCACTCACCGCGATGGGAAGAAGGGTAGCAGAAGCCCTATCTAGAGGAGGAACCCCCGTGCTTAACACCCCCACACATCCTGTCACCCCCACCGTTGCACCCCCACCTTATACTGTTCCCTCTCCTCGGGGGACCATGACTAACCCCATCCTTATCAACGACTGCACCCCCGAACCCCAGCCCTTTCGGGCTCCTGCACTCCGCTGTGTGGAGTGCCGCTCACTTGAGCATACCCGCCGGAATTGCCCAGAGTTTATTTGCCCATGGTGCCGAATGACCACCCCTGGACACGCCTCTGCCAATTGCCCAGCGAGGCAGTGCGGACTTTGCGGTGGCCTTGGCCACGTTGTCGCCAACTGCAACTTCAGAGATTACGATCCTGAGGATGCCTATGACTACGAGGAGAACGAGGGGGATAGATCAAGTTGAGTCAGTGCCTCAACCATATGAGGGGGGTAATGTTACAGATATTTCTTTTCCTTTACTTCACTATGACTGGGACTTAGTCTTCGGACTACAGTTGCATGGGGGATAGCCCCTATGTATCATTATGCTTACCTCATTTACCTTACATCAGCATTCCCTTCAACATTCTTCTAGAACATTCTCTTGCTACAATCCAGACTTCTCGCAGGTGGCACCGCCCATTCTTATATATCCACCTGGTCCATGTACCATACACAGCCGCATGGTCTGTGCGCCATTCCTAACCCTATATAAAGGGGCATACTCTGTACTTGTATTCCCCAGCTAGTTCTACGCACTTCGTGCTAGCAATCTAGTCTCTTCCAGATCTCTTATGTGCGCACTTGAGTCTGAGTTTCCTTACACTTCCCAAGTGTCCTCTGGCTACACTCTGAGTGCCAGCTATCAGACTAGGTTTCTTGCGCGTCAGCATAACACCGCATCATGTTTCCCATGCATTTACCGTATGTTTTCCTCATGTCCTGCCTCATGCATTCCACTTGTATTTAATCTCCACGCCTCACGCGCATCTCATGTTTATAATATATACCACAACATGTACATACAGTAGCATGCTATATAAACCCCAAGTGCTAGGCTGGACGTACTCCAGTCTAGTTCACTTGGGTTGTTCCCTTAAAGCCCTTGCTTGACTCCCTTCCTCTTCTCTATCATCCTCCTAGTCTCAGTGGCCTGTAGACCTCCTTAGGTTTTAAGGTTGTTTCAAATTCTGCGTGGGAAATCATTTTGGCCCAAGTAGAAGGGTTATTTCTGCAGAAGATCCGTAGGTAGGTTTCGACTTCTTGGTTGACTCATTCAGTTTTGCCATCAGTCTGGGGGTGGTATGCAGTGGAAAGGGATAGGTCGTAGCCAAGGAGTTTGGTGAGCTATCTAGCAAAGGCTGAGGTGAACTGAGGGCCTCGGTCAGAGATGATCTTCTCATAGAGTCTGAATCTGGCGTAGACTTTCTTGAAAAAGAGGAGGGCGATGCCTTCTGAGTTGATGATTTTCTTAGTGGGGCAAAGAATTACCCCCTTTGTAAGCCCATGGTCAACCATGACCAATAGCGTGTCAAAGCCCCCTGAAAGGGGAAGGTTGGTGATCAGGTCGCAGGAGATTTGTTGGAATGGCCAGGAGGCCGAGGAGGGGATTAGAAGAAGTGGAGGCATTGTGGGGTGAGTGTTGGCCTTGGCTTGCTGGCATAAGGCACAACCCTCAATGTATTTTCATACAAACGTCGCCAAGCCAGGCCACCAAAACTCCGCAGCAACAAGTTGCCGGGTTTTCAAATATCCGGGGTGACCGGCAGTTGGGTGATCATGGTGCTGTTGTACGACAGATCGGTGGAGGTTGGAGTTATCAGGGATGTATACGCAGCCCTGGTAGGTCAGAACGCCTGCATCGTGTTGCCAATCGGAGAGTCTGGACCGGAATCGGGCAGGAAGATCTTCCATGCTCTGTAGGGAGGATAGCACCAGGGGGTCGGTCAAGGAGGATTGGGAAATCTTATCCCGGAGAGTGGTGTTGATGAGATTGATGAATAGGTCATTGGGGAGGAGGGTGACATTGACATCGTCATCGTTGTCTGTGGGTACAAGGTCTGGCTGTCATGAGAGGGTGTCAGGGGCTGCCAAGTCTTTCCCAGGAACGTGGGAGATCTGGAGGTCGAAGTCAGTTATATTGAGCAGCCAATGGGCTTGATGTCGATTTAAGTTCTGGGGTTGTCGAAAGTAGGTTAAGTTCTTATGGTCGGTGAAGACCTGAACAGGGAAAGGGGATCTGTGGAGGTAATGCTGCCATGTTTTCAGAGCTCGGATTACTGTGAAGAGTTCTCTATCGTAGACATTGTAATTTCTTTCGGCAGAGCTGAAGGTCTGAGAGATGTACCCGCAGGGGTGCCATTCGCCATTGGAATCAGTCTGGAGGAGGACTCCTCCAGTTGTGTATTTTGAGGCATCGGTGGTGATGGCGAAGGGTTGGGTGAGGTCGGGCATGCAGAGTACTGGTTGGGAAAGGAAGGCTTCCTTGAGAGCGGAGAACGCTTCTTGACAGCATGGGGACCATTCCCAGGGCATGTTCTTTTTGGTTAGGTCAAGGAGGGGTTGTGCGATGTTGGAGTATGAGGGAATAAATCGGCGATAGAAGTTGGTGAAGCCAAGAAATGAATGGACTTCCTTGACCTTCGTGGGAACAGGCCAATTGGCAATTCCCTTCAACTTTACAGGGTCCATGGCGATTTCTCCAGGTTTCATTACCATTCCCAGATACTCGACTTCATCAACTGCAAATTTGCATTTTTCTAGTTTTAGACACAGGTCTAGTTCTTTCATGCGTTGAAGAACGCGATGAGTATGTTCTTCATGGGTCTTTTCATCTGGGGAGAAGATAAGGAGGTCGTCCATGTAGATTACGAGCCGTCCTTCAGCTATAAGGTCACAGAAAGAGTCGTTCATGAATCGTTGGAATGTCGGGGGGGAGTTGGTCAGTCCGAAGAACATGATGTTAGGTTCAAAGAGTCCTTTGTGGGTGATGAAGGCGGCTTTCCATTGGTCACCCTCTTTGATTCTGACGTTATTGTATCCCCACCTGATGTCAAACTTGGTGAAGACCTTTGTGTCTTTCAGCTTGTCAACGAGGTTGGAGATGAGAGGAAGGGGGTATGCATCCCGGATGGTATGTTCATTCACGTATCGATAGTCCTGGCAAGGATGAAGTCCTCCATCCTTCTTTTTGATGAAGAAGAAGGGGGATGCTTGGGGAGATTTCAAGGGTCTAATCTTGCCAGTTCAGAGATTTTCATTGAGGAAGTCTTCAGTCGCTTTCTTTTCATTGGGAGAAAGAGGGTAGACCTTTCCAACTTTTGGAACAAAGGAGTCATTTAGATGGATGGCATGGTTGTATGGTCTGGATGGGGGAACATGGTCGGTGGCTTCCTTCTCGAAAATGGAAGCAAATTCTGCGTAAGCAGGGGGGAGTATGGGTTTCGGTTTCATTCTTTCGGCTTCTTGGGCCAATTCAGTGGACCTAGTAATCCTGGCAATCTGTTTGCCAGTATAAGTGTTCGGGAAGTAGCAGGTGGTGGACTTCATGATTCGTCCAACATGGTAGTGGGCGACTACTCACTCAGTATATTCATCTTCTTCTTCGTATTCGAGATAGTCAAAGAGGCAAGCTCATTGGACTTGGTTCAAGTTAACGTGATGGGGGATTTGGGCTTTCTTTTTGGTAGTTTTCAAGGTGTAGTTGGCTCGTCCAGCAGCATGGGTAAAATAGAGGTCGAGGGATTTGTCTAACTTTTCATCAATCTTTGAAACAACCTTAAAACCCAATAGGGGTCTACAGGCCACTAGCAACCAGGAGGATGATGAGAGAGAAAGAGGAGAAGTCAAGCAAGGGTTTCAAGGGGAATACCCAAGTGAACTAGACTGGAGGACGTCCAGCCTAGCACTTGGGGTTTATATACTAAATAAGTGTATGTACATGTTTGTACATATAGGGGGACATGCGATGCACATGAGGTGCGGAGATTAAATACGAGTGTAAAACATAAGACAAAACATGAGGGAAACATATGGTAAACATGTGCAAACCATGAGGTGTGGCAGCATATGAAAAGGGAGCGTGATGGGTGCTCAACAGGTGAGGCACCTAAGAGAAATGAATAGAATAAGTGAGGCGT
>JBBPTL010000419.1:0-13073 GCA_038094095.1 Boletus putidus
GCGTGTTACCCACACCTCCCCGTCAGCGTTGAAGTGACGCGCTGACGAGTAGGCAGGCGTGGAGGTCGTGAAGAAGCCTTGGCAGCGATGCTGGGTGGAACCGCCTCTAGTGCAGATCTTGGTGGTATTACTGCCTTTGTGCCTTGGTGCCATGGTGTGACAGAACCTTCTCAATTTTGTATTCTTCATCTCCGTCTATAGTGTCTGGAGGAGGGTTCGTGTAATTGGGTCCATGTTCGGGAGTCTCCCGATAGGACGATAAGAGTAATGCATGGAAGACATCGTGGATCTTCCAGGTGGGGGGAAGGCAGAGACAGAAGGCAACAGGGGAGATGACTTTGCTTATCTTGAAGGGTTCTTCCCTTCTAGGAGCAAGCTTCTTGGATGAGTACCTGAGTTGCAGGTTATGCCCTTCTAGCCATACTTTATCTTCAACCTTCCAGGGACGGAACTTGGATGTGATCCGTTCTTTCATACTCCACTGGGCCTTCTCATGCACAGCAAGGGCTTCTGAACAGCTTTCTGTGAGTTCCATGAGATGGGTTTCAAGGGTGGGGAGGAAGGTCTTTCCCATTGGTGGATAAGCCCTAGGCTCATATCCGAGGATAAGGGAGAAAGGGGTTCTTCCAGTGATGGAATGAACGGTGGCGTTATGGGAAAATTCGGCCATCGGGAGGAGATCTGCCCATTTATCAGGTCTTCCATTGCAAAAGATGCGGAGATAAGTTTTGAGTTCCTGGTTTACTCATTCAGTCTCACCATCTGTCTGTGGGTGGTATGCAAAGAAGAGGGCGAGGTCGTATTTTAGAAGGCAGAAGAGTTCTCTGGCGAAGGCAGAGGCAAATTGAGGGCCTCAATCCGAGATACAGTGGTCATGGAGTCCAAAACAAGTGAAAACCTGTTCAAAAAAGAGTCTGGCAATGCCCACGGCATCTATCATTTTGTGGCAAGGGAGAATAATTACCCCCTTTGTAAGGCCATGGTTGATCACGACCATGACAGAATCAAATCCCTGGGAGACAGGGAGATTGGTGATCAACGGATACCTGCTGAAATGGGCGTGTGGCCTCACTGTGGAGTGGTGTGAGAGAGGGTACCGTAGGATGGGTGTTCACCTTATGTGCCTGGCAATGAGCACAACCAGTGATGAATCAGTGAATAAAGGTACCCATGCTGGGCTACCAATGATTGCGCGAGATCAGGTTCTGGGTTCAGAATATGCCACCATGGCCACCCGCCTCGCTCTCATGGAGGGACTGTACGAGATCCAATCAGGCCAATTCTAGGACGTAGAGGTGATGGCGGAAATACAACTTTCCATCCTCATAGAGCCAGTCAGCAGCGGCAGCCCGAGGGAAGCCAGGGGTATTGTCATACAAGGCTTCCAGGGCATGTTGTACAACTGGGTCAGTGGAGGAGGAGATGGACATCTTTGAGGCGAGGGCGACGTTGAGGGCACGGATGAAGAGGTGGTCCGGGAGGAGTGTGGTAGCGATATTGTTGTTGGAAGTGTCAACTTCGTCGCAACGAGAAAGTGCATCGGCAGGGCCCATCTGGATGCCGGGGACATTGTGATAGTGTAGGTCAAAGTCCTGCAGGAACATAGCCCAGCAGGCTTGGCGGCGGGAGAGTTTCTGGGGTTGACGGAAGTACATCAAGTTTTTGTGGTTGGTTATGACCGTTATGGAGTGACCAGTGCTGCAAAGATTGTTACAGTTACAGCCCATGACCCCTAACGGACTTAGTTGTTTCTTTTCTTTTCTTTTCTTTTCATCTTATCTTATCGCAACAGTATCGACTACTGATCGCTCTAGATCATTGCCTTGCTTCTCCCTCATGGATGCAGGCTTACTTTCATTTCTTATTCGTGCCTCATGGACGCCTCACTACTTTATTCATTTCTCTTAGGTGCCTCACCTGATGTGCACCAATCACATTTGTTTTTCATATGCTGCCACCGCATCATGTTTACCATATGTTTCCCTCATGTTTCGCCTTATGTTTTCCACTTGTATTTAATCTCTGCGCCTCATGCACATCACATGTTCCCCTATGTACACAAACATGTACATACAAGTAGTTTAGTATATAAACCCCAAGTGCTAGGCTGGACGTCCTCTAGTCTAGTTCACTTGGTTTTTACCCTTAAGATCTTGCTTGACTCCCTTCCTTCTCCTCTCTTCCATCCTCCCTAGTATCAGTGGCCTGTAGACCCCACAAGGGTTTTAAGGTTGTTTCAAAGATAATGTCACCATTCCTTGAGGGCATGAATGACAGCGAGTAACTCACGATTGTAGATATTGTAGTTGCGTTTGGCTGAGGAAAGTGTTTTTGATAGATAAGCACATGGGTGAAGGTTCCCATTGCTGTCGTTCTGCATTAGCACTGCACTGGTGGTGGTAAGGGAGGCATCTGTCATGACGGTGAAGGATTTGGTGGTGTCGGGCATTGCAAGCACTGGTTGCTGCAGGAAGGAGGGAGTGCTTGTTCACAAGTGGGGGTCCAATCCCATTTAGCTCCTTTCTTTGTAAGATCATGGAGCAGGCGAGTGATCACAGAGAAGTTCATGATAAATCTGCAATAAAAGTTGCAGAACCTGATAAACGATTGGACTGCTTTAACACTGGTGGGGGAGTTCCATTCTTTAATGGCATGGAGTTTTGTGGGGTCCATTTTGACCTGTCCTTCCTTGACGACCATGCCAAGGTACTCAACTTCTGCGGTGTTGAAGGAGCATTTCTCAAGCTTTAAGAAAAGCTTGTGTTCTTGGAGTCGTTCCAGGACTCGTTGGGTTCAGTCTTCGTGGGTGGTGACATCTTTCAAGTGGATAAGGAGATTGTCCATGTAGATGACAAGCCATCCTTCTGCCATAAGGTCACCAAAGATATGGTCCATGAGGGCCTGGAATGTGGCGGGGGAGTTGCAAAGGCCAAAGAACATAACTGTTGGTTTGAACAATCCGAATGGTGTGATGAACACTGCCTTCCATCGATCATTGGGTTTGATGAGAACATTTTGTACCCCCATTGGATGTCCATTTTAGTGAAGATGGACGATCCTTTGAGGTGATTGACAAGTTCCAAGATAAGAGGAAGGGGGTAGGTGTTTTTCACCATATGGGAGTTGAGATAACGGTAGTCTTGGCAAGGGTGAAGAGAGCCATCTTTCTTTGGTACGAAGAAGAATGGGGCGGCTTGTCCTTGATTTTGCTTTACAAGCTTTGGCTTCCTTTGGGTTGAGAGGGTAAGCCTTAGCGACTTTTGGCATAAAGTCTTTAGCAAGGTCGATGGCGTGATCGAAGCTTTAGGAAGGGGGAAGTTCATTGATTGTCTTTGTCTCAAAGCCGTCGGTAAAGTCCTTGTAAGTGTCAGGTAGTACGACCTTGGGGTTTTCCTCTTTCATAGCAAGATTGGTGGAAAGGGTAGTGCATCATATAGGATATGCATTCTGGGCACTTCACTCAACATGTTTCTTCCAGAGGCGAGCAGTTTTGGCATCTGGGTCTAAGTCAAGGTATCGTACCAGGTATCTCTGGGTGACACTTTTGGGGGGAGTCGTGGTGGGGTTTCTTGGGTTGATTAGGGATTTCTACTTTTCCCTTAGTCCAGTTGATAATTGGATTGGCTTCGCAAAGCCAGGGGAGTCCTAAGATGATGTTTCCTTTTCCACAGTTGAGAACAAGAAAATCTTATTTTTCCTCAACTTCACCTGTTACGGGTACGGTCTATTAACCCCTAATGGACTTAGTCGTTTCTTTCTTTTCTTTTATCTTATCTTATTGCGACAGTATCAATTACTGATCACTCTAGATTCTCACCTTGCTTGTCCCTCATGGATGCAGGCCTTATTTCATTTCTTATTCACGCCTCATGGACGCCTCACTACTTATTTCATTTCTCTTAGGTGCCTCACCTCTTGAGCACCCATCACACTCTCTTTTCATATGCTGCCACTGCCTCATGTTAACAGTATGTTTTCCTCATGTATCACCATGCCTTTCCCTCTTATATTTAATCTCTGTGCCTCACGCACATCACATGTTTCCCCTATGTACCACAACATGTACATACAGTAGTTTAGTATATAAACCCCAAGTGCTAGGCTGGACACCCTCCAGTCTAGTTCACTTGGTCTTTTCCCCTCAAGATCTTGCTTGACTCCCTTCTTGCTTTCTCTTCCCATCCTCCTAGTTGCTCAGTGGCCTGTAGACCCTTAGTGGGTTTTAAGGTTGTTTCATCACCAATGCAGACGAATAGAGTGGTTTTGTGGTGTATAATGCCTCCTTGATTGAACATTCCATCCACATTTTGAGCCTTCAGTGGCTTCTGGAGTTGCTCCATCAGAAGTCTCCTTCGTTTGACCAGGTCTCAGTCAATAAAACAACCTGTGGCACCACTGTCAATCAGTGCAGTGACATCAACAACTTGCGCATTCTCCCATGCGTATAGTGAAAGTGGTATTTGAATAGATTGAGCTTTTCTATCGGACACAAATACAGGAGCAATGATCTGAGGAGGAGAAGGCGTTGAAACTTCCCTCCTGTTTAAAAATTCTTGGGCCATTCATCAGCTACTACCATTGCTGCAATGGTTTCCTTATCCTTTTCATCTTCTTCAAAGCAGGCTTTGAGTACCTTGAGTACCTCATCCTGAGGTACATTTCTCTTCCTAAGCTCTTCAACATATTGACCCATGGGAGAGGGCTTGGGAGTTGCTGGAGTGGGGGTGTATGCGGCCCTTATTCTCTGTGGGTTGTGAGGCGGGCAAGGGGGTGTGGATGGTCCAGATTGGCGGGGGTGGTTGGAGGAGCAGCAGCCCACCTGATGACAAACAAAGCATTTGTTGTCCTTTATGTAAGCGGCATGCTGGATAGGGGTAAGGCAGACTGCATCAACGTCCATCGCATTTGGGTCTCGTCGAGGGTGGGAGGACCCTTGGTTAAAGGGGATAAAGGCCCTTCCAGCCAAGAGATCATCAATGTGATGGATCTGGGAATGGAATTGGGATGCTTTCTCAATCCATCCAGCGAGAGTGGTGGGGACATTTTCGATGGATAGGACCATCTGGGAGATGTGGGGGTGGAGACCTTTGATGAACCACTCAATGAGTGTGTTCTGGTCTGTGATCTTGGTTTTCGTAGCGAGAAGCTGGAACTCTGAGACGTACTTCTCAAAGCCATCTTTTTTATTTTTAAAGTCTTGCCTGAGATTTCCCATATTGATACAGGCTCAGGTGGACATGTCATAAGGAACAAAAGCTGCCTTGAATGCGTCAAAGAACTTGTTGAAGGTCTTATCTCCTTCTGGTACTGTGGTATCGGCGACCTTAAGGTACCATGCTTCTGCGAAATCCTGTCCTTGTCCTTTGCTCATCTTATTGAGACATGTGAGGAGTTTTACTTGGTCATTGTAGAGACCAGTGTTCATCTAAAAGTATGCCTTCATGGTGAGGATCCATTGGCTAGCCTCAGTGGCCTCGCCGGAAAAGTCGTCAGGTAGACCAGCCTTGATTTCGGAGGTGTGGGATGACATTTCTGGTTCGTTGTCGCTAACGTCGGGAAGGGTGATGTCTTCGTCATGTGGTGGGAGAGGTGCGGTGATAATGTGGGGTGTGGGGAAGTCAGCAGGATGAGAGTATCGGTCAGGCTGATAGTGATAATCAGTCCCTTCCTGAGGTACGGAGTAGATGGGAGATGGGGAGCAGGACGGGGAGCGGATGTTGCGACAGAAAGAAATGTTGGGTATGTTACGGTTACGGCCCCTGACCCCTAAATGGACTTGTTTTTTCTTTTCTTTTTGTTTTTCTTTATCTTATCTTGTCACGACAGTATTGACTACTGATCGCTCTAGATCATTGCCTTGCTTATCCCTCATGGATGCAGGTTTGCTTTCATTTCTTATTCGCGCCTCATGGATGCTTCACCTCTTTCATTTCTCTTAGATGCCTCACCTGATGTGCACCAATCACATTCATTTTACATCCTCATGTTAGTTGTATGTTCTCCTCATGTTTCCCTCACCAATCACCATGTCTCTCACACTCGTATTTAATTACTGCACCTCATGGGTACATCATGTTTCCCCTATGTACACAAACATGTACATACAGTACTGTAGTATATAAACCCCAAGTGCTAGACTGGACAATCTCCAGTCTAGTTCACTTGGTCTTTACCCTTAAGATCTTGCTTAACTCACTTCCTTCTCCTCTCATCCATCCTCACTAGTATCAGTGGCCTGTAGACCCCACAAGGGTTTTAAGGTTGTTTCAGGGTAGAGGGGAGCAGCTTTACTGTATAATAGCAGAAGCGGAAGTTCAGCTAGTTCTTTTGTGATGCTGATGTGCAAGAAACCTAGTCTGAGAGCTGGCACTCAAGTGTAGCCAGAGGACACAAGGATATTGTTATGATTCGCCCCTGTTTTCTTTTCTTTACTTACGAATCTCTCACTTGGATGACTAATCCGGCACAACCCGGAATCTTCTTACTCTTTCTACGTTGTTCTACAACGTTCTATAGGATTCTCATCCTATCTTTACCATTATCACGCCATAGCTTTCTTCCCTTATTCAGCATGGTCCGTGCGCAGCTTTGACAGTATAAATACGCCCAGTAGACTACCCTGTACCTCAGACTAGATCTACTTGGGAATTCTATCTCTTTCCTCGTACTCGCTGCTTGAGTCTGTCTCTCGCAGTCTTTCTTCATCTCATCAGAACTCAGAACCCTTGACTTCATCTCTGTGACATTGTCTTGGCCCTATCCAGAACTCTCAACGTCGTCACCTCGACTTCGTCTTGACCAGAACCCTCGACCCAGACTTCATCCAAGTCTACGCTCGTTCCTACCCGGACCAAGCGTAACAAAAGATCTAGTCTCTACTAAACGACCGCCACTACCAAGTGAGCCACCATTACGTCTTGAAACACAGACCGATTCTCCGCTGTCCCCTCAGGCAGATGCTACCCGCACCTCTGCATATCCTCCCCCCCGCCTCCTTCCTCAGAGAAAGAAGCCGATTCTCCCCCCTCAGACCCCTCTGAATCTGACGAGGACTACCCCATCAGAACTGAAGAGGAGACTACTGTCTGAAATGAGGATGACCTCCACCTAGCCCACGAACTATCCACACTCCACCTTCCGGATCCTCCGACACCCCGCTCCCCAGAAACCCTGACACCAATCCTCACCCCATCCGCACCCTTCGCACCCCCACCTCGTAACAGTATGTCCCACCAGAAAGCAACTGAACTTGAAATCGGTTCCCCTGACACCTTTGATGGTGACTACAACAAGGCTGAGTTATGGCTCCTCGCCGTCCAGTCCTACCTACTAGTCAACAACGACGTATACGATAACGACAACAAGAAGGTTGCCTTCGCGTTGTCTCATATGAAGAAAGGATCGGCCCTCTCTTGGGCCACCACATACCGATGAAACTGCCTCACAGCATCCCCTCCGTCCTTTGGGACAATGAAAGATTTTATTACCAGCTTCGACAAAGCATTCAAGAACTCCGACTCGAAAGGAGAAGCGTTATCCAACCTCTGGACTCTATGCATGGAAAACAACTTGGCTGAATACCTAGCCGACTTTAGAAAGAACGCCGCACTCAGTGGCACCACCGACGACACCATCCTCATCGAATAATTTTCAGCAGGACTCTCCCCCGCTCTCTCTGGGCGAATCTACGCCATGGACAAAGTACCTACAGTTATTGATGAATGGTATGAGAAGGCTCTTCTCTTCTCCCGCCAAAAGAAGAAGGCCAACGCTATTGCGGCCCACCACCATGACAAAGACAAATGGAAGAAAACCTCGTACCGCCCCAACCATTACTATGACACCACCCCTTCCTCGACCAGGAAGGAAGACAAGGACCCCAACGCCATGGACGTAGACGCCATCAAATTATCTCCATCCCAGAAGAAAGAACACTGACGAAAGGGCCTCTGCTTTAAATGTAGCAAGCCAGGACTTATCAAGGACTGCCCCAACCACGACCAGGCCCGAAGAAATGGAGGAAGTCGCAAAAAGAAGGTCAGAGAAGTGACCAAAGGCGACGATGAAAACCTCCCCAGATTAGAAGAAGTAGAGGACTCGGACGATGAAGACGATGAAGCTTTCGTCTCCCGCCTCTACATCAAAAACAAGAGGGATTTTTAATTGGAGGAACTTCTTCGACACAAGTCTCCTCCTCATCTTTTGTAACATGTGCTCCCGTATTTGTAGACGAATCCAAATCTGCCTCTATCAAACTCCCATTGCAGGTTATCGTCCCGAACAGCACCCTGAAAGTCATCGAAACTGCCACCCTCATCGATAGTGGCGCAGAAATATCATGCATAGACTGGAACTTCGTCCAGAAACACAGACTACCCACTGAACGACTCCCCTCCCCAATCAAAGCTCGAAACGCCAACCACTCCCCAAACAAGGGAGGAGATATTAAATTCTCTACCTCCCTCTTTATTAAAATCGGCACCATCACACAGAAAGTTTTCCTCCATGTTCTCCACCTTGGACGTGAGAACATTATTCTAGGACACCCGTGGCTGAAAGCCACCAACCTGAAAATCAACTGGAGAAAGAAGACTGTCGAGATCAATGAAAAATTAGATAAATCCCTCAATCTCTATTTTACCCATGCCGCTGGACAAGCCAGTTACGCCTCGAAAACCACCAAGAAAAAGGCCCAAATCCCCCATCACATTAACTTAAACCAAGTCCAGCGGGCTCGACTTTTCAACTACCTTGAATACAAAGAGGAAGACGAATACACGGAATGAGCAGTCGCCCACTACCATGTTGGATGAATCATGAAGTCCGTCACCTGTTATTTTCCAAATACGTATACTGGCAAACAAATCGCCAGGATTACTAGGTCTACCGAACTGGCCCAAGAAGCCGAAAGAATGAAACCGAAACCAGTACTTCCCCCTGCCTACGCAGAATTCGCTTCCATCTTTGAAAAGGAAGCCACCGACCATGTTCCCCCATCAAGACCATATGACCACGCCATCCATCTAAATGATTCCTTTGTTCCAAAAGTTGGAAAAGTTTATCCCCTTTCCCCCGACAAAAAGCAAGCAACCGAAGACTTCCTCAACGAAAATCTTCAAACTGGCAAGATTAGACCTTCGAAATCTCCCCAAGCATCCCCCTTCTTCTTCGTCAAAAAGAAGGTGTTACAAGTATTTCTTTTCCTTCTCTTTCTTACGACTGGGACTTAGTCTTCGGACTACAGTTACATGGGGGATAGCCCCTATGTACTATTATGCTTACCTCATTTACTTTACATCAGCATTCCTTTCAACATTCTTCTAGAACATTCCATTGCTACGATCCAAGCCTTCTCGCGGGTAGCGCCGCTCACCCCTTTATATCCACTTGGTCCGTGTACGATACACAGCCGCATGGTCTGTGCGCCATTCCTAGCCCTATATAAAGGGTCATACTCTGTACACATATTCCCTAGCTAGTTCTACGCACCTTGTGCTAGCAATCTAGTCTCCTTCCAGATCTCTTGTGTGCGCACTTGAGTCTGAGTTTCTCTTTACTTTCACAAGTGTCTTCTGGCTACACTTTGAGTGCCAGCTTCAGACTAGGTTCTACGTGCATCAGCATTATTTGTATCGTTTCACGTTACAGAAGGATGGAGGACTTTGCCCTTGTCAGGATTACCACTACGTCAACGAACATACCATCTGAGACGCATACCCCCTTCCCCTTATCTCCAACCTCATCGACAAACTGAAAGACACAAAGGTCTTCACCAAGTTCAATGTTAGATGGGGATACAACAATGTCAGAATCAAGGAAGGCGACCAGTGGAAAGCCACCTTCATCACCCACAAAGGACTCTTCGAACCTAATGTCATGTTCTTCGGACTGACCAACTCCCCTCCAACATTCCAACGATTCATGAATGACTCCTTCCGCGATCTTATAGCCGAGGGATGGCTAGTAATTTACATGGACGACCTCCTTATCTTCTCCCCTGACGAGAAAACCCACGAAGAACATACTTGTCGCATTCTCCAACGCATGAAAGAACTGGACTTATGTTTAAAACTAGAAAAGTGCAAGTTCGCAGTCGACGAAGTTGAATATCTGGGAATGGTAATGAAACCAGGCGAAATCGCTATGGACCCCGTAAAGCTGAAGGGAATTGCTGACTGGCTTGTTTCCACAAAGGTCAAGGAAGTCCGTTCATTCCTTGGCTTCGCCAACTTCTATCGCCGGTTCATCCCCTCATACTCTAACGTTGCACAACCCCTCCTCGATCTAACCAAAAAGAACATGCCCTGGGAATGGTCCCCACGCTGTCAGGAAGCATTCTCCGCTCTCAAGGAAGCCTTCCTCTCCCAACCTGTACTCCGCATGCCTGACCTCACCCAACCATTCGCCATCACCACCAATGCCTCTAAGTACACGACCAGAGGAATCCTCCTCCAAACAGATTCTAATGGAGAATGACACCCTTGTGGATACATCTCCCAGACCTTCAGCTCTGCCGAAAGAAATTATGATATTTACGACAGAGAACTTCTAGCAGTTATCCGCACCCTGAAAACGTGGCGACACTATCTCCACGGATCCCCGTTTCCCATACAGGTCTTTACTGACCACAAGAACCTCACTTATTTCCAACAACCCCAGAATCTCAATCGATGCCAAGCCCGTTGGCTACTTGATATCACTGACTTCAACCTCCAGATCTCCCACGTTCCTGGGAAAGACTTGGCAGCTCCTGATGCCCTCTCCCGACGGCCGGATCTCATCCCCACTGACGACGACAACAATACCAATGTCACCCTCCTCCCTGATGACCTATTCATCAACCTCATTGACACCACCCTCTGGGATAAGATTTCCCAATCCTCCTCAACCGATCCCCTCGTACTATCCTCTTTACAGAGCATGGAGGATCTTCCTGCCCGATTCCGGTCTAGACTCTCCGACTGGCAACATGACGCGGGCATCCTGACCTACCAAGGCCGTGTCTACATCCCTGACAACTCCGACCTCCGCCACTTGGTTGTACAACAGCACCATGATCACCCGACTGCCGGTCACCCTGGATATTTGAAAACCCGCCAACTTGTTGCTGCGGAGTTTTGGTGGCCTGGATTGGCAACATTTGTATGCAAATATGTTGAAGGTTGTGCCTTATGCCAGCAGGCCAAGGCCAACACTCACCCCATGACACCTCCGCTTCTTCTGATTCCCTCCTTGGCCTCCCAGCCATTTCAGCAGATCTCCTGCGACTTGATCACCAATCTCCCCCTTTCCGGGGGCTTTGACACGCTATTGGTCGTGGTCGACCATGGGCTTACTAAGGGGGTAATTCTTTGCCCCACTAAGAAAACCATCGACTCAGAAGGCATCGCCCTTCTCTTTTTCAAGAAGGTCTACGCCAGATTCGGACTTTATGAAAAGATCATCTCCGACCAAGGCCCCCAGTTTGCCTCAGCCTTCGCCAGACAACTTGCCAAACTCCTTGGCTACAACCTATCCCTTTCCACCGCATACCACCCTCAGACTGACAGTGAAACTGAACGAGTCAACCAAGAAGTCGAAACCTACCTCTGGATCTTCTGCGGAAATAACCCTTCTACTTGGGCCGAAATGATTTCCCACGCCGAATTCGCACACAATCACCGCCCTCACTCCGTAACGAATCAATCCCCATTCTATCTCATGATGGAATATGAACCCCGTCCCCTTCCTACAGTCATCTCCGAATCCAACATCCCTGCAGTAGAAGAACATCTCAAAGTCCTCTCCTCTGCCCGTAATGAAGCCCTCACGTCTCATGAACTGGCCAGACAAGTCATGAAAGCTCGCTCTAGACAACCCTTCATTCCATTCCAGAAAGGAGACAAAGTATGGCTGGAAGCTCGCAATCTCCGCCGAAACATAGAAAATCCAAAGTTTGCTCTAAAACAAGAAGGACCTTTCACCATCTCCGACGTCCTATCTCTGATCACATATCGACTACGCCTCCCTAAAACGTGGAGAATCCACAACACGTTCCACGCTTCCCTCCTATCCCCATACAAAGAAAACACCGAACACGGACCGAACTTCCCTCTACCACCGCCTGACCTAATACAAGGTGAAGAACATTACAAAGTGGAAGCCGTCTTACGACATCATGGAAACACGTCCAGGCAAGAATTCCTAATTAAGTGGAAAGGATATCCCACGTCTGACAACTCCTGGGAATCCAAACGGAACTTAGAAAGCACCAAAGACGTCTTAGAAGACTATAAAAAGGTTCGACCAAAGGTCTTCCCTCCCAAGTCCAACCTCTCCCATAAACACATTCATACCGCATACTCCTGGTGTCATGGCTCGTCCAATCCTCCGCCCCCGCGTTCTTACCCGTTCAAATGCTAGAAACTTTGTCGCTCCCCCTCTCGCTCATCGTACCCATCTCCCTGCCGACAAACCCAGCCTTGACCTCATGGGGCTCATCCTCTCTGACAGTTGCCTCGCCACCTCCATAGACGCCCTCATAGACACCGACTCCGCCATCCACGCCTTAATCAAGGTGTACCGTGACAACGCCAGGCTCAACGCCTGGATCAATTTTGTATCCACCCACCATCCTCAGCTCTTTCCCGCCACTACCCTACTGAACCATATCCACATAGACCAACAAAGGGCCATCCTCCTGGCTCTGGACCAACTAGACACCATGGACCTCGTTGTTGAAGCTGACGCAGTGGCCCTAGAAGCATCCACCACTGCTCCTGCCTCCCCCATACTCCCTGTCCCTGCACCATCCGCCTCGTCCTCCCCCCTCTTACCCGAAGAGCGCTATGCCCTCAAACACGCCAAAGCCATTGATTGACCCGACAACCCCCTGCCGGTCTCCCACTACCAATACCATGAAGCTTGCTTCGCCTGCCACCGGCTAGGACACCAGCAGATTGATTGCAGGTATTACCAATGTCCCGGTTGCCACAATTGGGCCCCCATCATATCCAGGCTTTATGCCCTATCAACAACTCTGGTCGTCGTCATTGTGGAGCCCCATCTCCTCCCTCCTCCTCATCCTCCTCCTC
>JBBPTL010000421.1:0-13040 GCA_038094095.1 Boletus putidus
GGACCAAGCATAACAAAAGATCTAGTCTCTACTAAACGACCGCCACTACTACGTGAGCCACCATTACGTCTCGAAACACAGACCGATTCTCCGCTGTCCCCTTGGGCAGACGCTACCTGCACCTCTGGATATCCTCCCCCCTGCCTCCTTCCTCTGAGGAAGAAGCCAATTCTCCCCCCTCAGACGCCTCCGAATCCGACGAGGACTACCCCATCAGAACTGAAGAAGAGACTACTGTCCGAAACGAGGACGACCCCCACCTAGCCCACGAATTATCCGCACTCCACCTTCCTGTCCCTCCAACACCCCGTTCCCCAGAAACCCCGACACCAATCCTCACCCCATCTGCACCCTTCACACCCCCACCTCGTAGCAGTATGTCCCACCAGAAAGCCACCAAACTTAAAATTGGTTCCCCCAACGCCTTTGATGGCGACTATGACAAGGCTGAGTCATGGCTCCTCGCCGTCCAGTCCTACCTATTAGTTAACAACGATGTATACGATAATGATAACAAGAAGGTTGCCTTCGCATTGTCGCATATGAAGAAAGGATCGGCCCTCTCTTGGGCCACCACATATCGATGAAACTGCCTCACGGCATCCCCTCCATCCTTTGGGACGATGAAAGATTTTATTACCAGCTTCAACAAAGCATTCAAGAACTCCGACTCAAAAGGAGAAGCATTATCCAACCTCTGGACTCTACGCATGGAAAACGACTTGGCTGGATATCTAGCCGACTTTAGAAAGAACGCCACACTCAGTGGCACCACTGATGACACCATATCATAGAATACTTTTCGGCAGGACTCTCCCCTGCTCTCTCTGGGCGAATCTATGCCATGGACAAAGTACCAACAGTTATCGACGAATGGTATGAAAAGGCTCTCCTCTTCTGCCACCAAAAGAAGAAGGCCAATGCTATCACAGCCTGCCACCATGACAAAGACAAGCGGAAGAAAACCTCATACCGCCCTAACCATTACTATGACACCACTCCTTCCTCGACCAGGAGGGAAGACAAAGACCCCAACGCCATGGACGTAGACGCTATCAAATTATCGCCGTCCCAGAAGGAAGAACACCGATGAAAAGGCCTCTGCTTCAAATGTAGCAAGCCAGGACTTATCAAAGACTGCCCCAACCACGACCAGGCCCGACGAAACGGAGGAAGTCGCGAAAAGAAGGTCAGAGAGGTGACCAAAGGCGACAATGAAAACCTCCCCAGGTTAGAAGAAGTAGAGGACTCGGATGATGAAGACGATGAAGCTTTCGTCTCTCGCCTCTACGTCAAAAACAAGAGGGATTTTTAATTGAAGGAACTTCTTCAACGCAAGTCTCCTCCTCATCTTTTGTAACATGTGCTCCCGTATTTGTAGATGAATCCAAATCTGCTTCTATCAAACTCCCATTGCAGGTTATCATCCCAAACAGCACCCTGAAAGTCGTTGAAACTGCCGCCCTCATCGATAGCGGCACAGAAATTTCATGCATAGACTGGAACTTCATTCAGAAACACAAACTCCCCACCGAACAACTCCCTTCTCTGATCAAAGCTCGAAACGCCAACCACTCCCCAAACAAAGGAGGAGACATTAAATTCTCTACCTCCCTCTTTATTAAAATCGGTACCATCACACAGAAAGTTTTCCTCCACGTTCTCCACCTTGGATGCGAGAACATTATTCTAGGACACCCGTGGCTGAAAGCCACCAACCCGAAAATTGACTGGAGGAAGAAAACTGTTGAGATTGACGAAAAGCTAGATAAATCCCTCGACCTCTATTTCACCCATGTTACGGATATTTCTTTTTCTTCACTTCACTACGATTGGGATTTAGTCTTCGGACTACAACTGCATGGGGGATAGCCCCTGTGTATTATGCTTACATCATCTTACCTTACATCAGCATTCCCTTCAACATTCTTCTAGAACGTTCCTTTGCTACGATCCAGACTTCTTGTGGGTAGCACCACTCCCCTATATATATCCACCTGGTCCGTGTACTATACACAGCCGCATGGTCTGTGCGCCATTCCCAACCCTATATAAAGGGTCATATTCTGTACATGTATTTCTGGCTACACTCTGAGTGCCAGCTATCAGACTAGGTTTCTTGCATGTCAGCGTAACAACCCATGCTGCTGGATGAGCCAGCTACGCCTCGAAAACCAACAAGAAAAAGGCCTGAATCCCCCATCACGTTAACCTAAATCAAGTCCAGTGGGCCCGACTTTTCGACTACCTCGAATATGAAGAGGAAGATGAATATATGGAGCGAGCAGTCGCCCACTACCATGTCAGACGAATCATGAAGTCCGCCACCCGCTATTTTCCAAATACGTATACTGGCAAACGAATCGCCAGGATTACGAGGTCCACCGAACTGGCCCAAGAAGCCGAAAGAATGAAACCAAAACCCGTACTCCCTCCTGCCTACACAGAATTTGCTTCCATCTTTGAAAAAGAAGCCACCGACCACGTTCCCCCGTCCAGACCATACGACCACGCCATCCATCTAAATGACTCCTTCATTCCAAAAGTTGGAAAGGTCTATCCCCTCTCCCCCAATGAAAAGCAAGCGACCAAAGACTTCCTCGACAAAAATCTTCAAACTGGCAAGATTAGACCCTCAAAATCCCCCCAAGCATCCCCCTTCTTCTTTGTCAAAAAGAAGGATGGAGGACTTCGTCCTTGTCAGGACTATCGCTACGTCAATGAACATACCATCCGAGACGCATACCCCCTTCCCCTTATCTCCGACCTCGTCAACAAACTAAAAGACGCAAAAGTCTTCACCAAGTTCAACGTCAGATGGGGATACAACAACGTCAGAATCAAAGAAGGTGACCAATGGAAAGCCGCCTTCATCACCCACAAAGGACTCTTCGAACCTAATGTCATGTTCTTCGGACTAACCAACTCCCCCCCAACATTCCAACGGTTCATGAATGACTCTTTCCGCGACCTTATAGCTGAAGGATGGCTCGTAATTTACATGGACAACCTCCTTATCTTCTCCCCTGACGAGAAGACCCATGAAGAACATACCCACCGCGTTCTCCAACGAATGAAAGAACTCAACTTATGTCTAAAGTTAGAAAAGTGCAAGTTCACAGTCGATGAAGTCAAATATTTGGGAATGGTAATGAAACCAGGTGAAATCGCTATGGACCCTGTAAAGCTGAAGGGAATTGCCGACTGGCCCATTCCCACAAAGGTCAAGCAAGTCTGTTCATTCCTTGGCTTCGCCAACTGCTATCGCCGGTTCATCCCCTCATACTCCAACATCGCACGACCCCTCCTCGACCTAACCAAAAAGAACATGCCCTGGGAATGGTCCCCACGCTGTCAAGAAGCATTCTCCGCTCTCAAGGAAGCCTTCCTCTCCCAACCTGTACTCCGCATGCCCGACCTCACCCAACCATTCACCATCACCACCGATGCCTCTAAGTATGCGACTGGAGGAGTCCTCCTCCAAACAGATTCTAACGGAGAATGGCACCCTTGTGGATACATCTCCCAGACCTTCAGCTCTGCCAAAAGAAATTATGATATTTACAACAGAGAACTTCTGGCGGTTATCCGCGCCCTGAAAATGTGGCGACACTATCTCCATGGATCCCCATTTCCCATACAGGTCTTCACTGATCACAAGAACCTCACCTATTTCTGACAACCCCAGAATCTCAATCGACGCCAAGCCCGCTGGCTGCTCAATATCACTGACTT
This sequence comes from Boletus putidus, assembly GCA_038094095.1. Classification (NCBI taxonomy): domain Eukaryota; kingdom Fungi; phylum Basidiomycota; class Agaricomycetes; order Boletales; family Boletaceae; genus Boletus; species Boletus putidus. The sequence continues at coordinate 3,736 of JBBPTL010000421.1, forward strand.
CGACCTCCAGATTTCCCACGTTCCTGGGAAAGACTTGGCAGCTCCTGATGCCCTCTCCCGACGGCTGGATCTCGTCCCCGCTGACAACGACAACAATACCAACATCACCCTCCTCCCTGATGACCTATTCATCAACCTCATCAACACCACCCTCCGGGATAAGATTTCCCAATCCTCCTCAACAGATCCCCTTGTACTGTCCTCTTTACAGAGTATGGAAGATCTTCCTGCCCGATTCCGGTCTAGACTCTCCGACTGGCAAAATGATGTGGGCGTCCTGACCTACCAAGGCCGTGTCTACATCCCGGATAACTCCAACCTCCGCCGCGCTGTTGTACAACGGCACCATGATCACCTGACAGCCGGTCACCCCGGATATCTGAAAACCCGCCAACTTGTTGCTGCGGAGTTTTGGTGGCCTGGATTGGCGACATTTGTACGAAAATACGTTGAAGGTTGTGCCTTATGCCAGCAGGCCAAGGCCAACACTCACCCCACGACACCTCCGCTTCTTCCAATTCCCTCCTCGGCCTCCCAGCCATTCCAACAGATCTCCTGTGACCTGATCACCGACCTCCCCCTCTCAGGGGGCTTTGACACGCTATTGGTCATGGTCGACCATGGGCTTACTAAGGGGGTAATTCTTTGCCCCACTAAGAAAACCATTGACTCAGAAGGCATCGCCCTTCTCTTCTTCAAGAAAGTCTACACCAGATTTGGACTTTATGAAAAGATCATCTCTGACCGAGGCCCCCAGTTTGCCTCAGCCTTCGCCAGACAACTTGCCAAACTCCTTGGCTATGACCTATCCCTTTCCACCACATACCACCCTCAGACTGACAGCGAAACCGAACAAGTCAACCAAGAAGTCGAAACCTACCTCCGGATCTTCTGCGGAAATAACCCTTCTACATGGGCCGAAATGATTTCCCACGCCGAATTCGCACACAATCACTGCCCTCACTCCGTAACAAATCAATCCCCGTTCTATCTCATGATGGGATATGAACCCCATCCCCTTCCTACGGTCTGTTACGCTTGGTCTGGGTAGGAACGAGCGTAGACTTGGATAAGGTCTGGGTCAAGGGTTCTGGTCAAGATGAAGTCGAGGTGACGATGTCAAGAGTTCTGGATAGGGCCGAGACAGCGTCACAGAGACGAAGTCAAGGATTCTGAGTTCTGGTGAGATGAAGAAAGACTGCGAGAGACAGACTCAAGCAGTGAGTACGAGGAAAGAAGTAGAATTCCCAAGTAGATCTAGTCTGGGGTACAGGGTAGTCTACTGGGCGTATTTATACTGTCAAGGCTACGCACGGACCATGCTGAATAAGGGAAGAAAGCTATGGCGTGATAATGGTAAAGATAGGATGAGAATCCTATAGAATGTTGTAGAACAACGTAGAAAGAGTAAGAAGATTTCGGGTTGTGCCGGATTAGTCATCCAAGTGAGAGATTTGTAAGTAAAGAAAAGAAAACAGGGGCGAATCGTAACATTACCCCCTTTGTACATTGAAAAATACCACTTTGTCAAGCAAACGGAAGTAAAAGTAAAGAGGAAGTAGCGAAGTCAGTTAATCTTCTTCCCAGACCTCGCTAATAGAGTCTTCTACATCTTGTGGGACGGGGAGGGGAAGTTGATTGGCGAGTTCCTGTTGATGAACTCGATCGGCTTCAGTAAGCCATTCCTCCATGACTGGGTTCCAACCGGACGCAGTGACGGATTGTTCAGGGGAGAAGGCGGATCCAAGGGATCAGCAGGAGCGACGAGAGCGTCGAGAGGAGGAGGAGGAGGAGGAGGAGGAGAGAGGAGATGGGGCTCCACGATGATGACGACCAGAGTTGTTGATAGGGCATAAAGCCTGGATATGATGGGGGGCCCAATTGCAGCAACCGGGACTTTGGTAATACCTGCAATCAATCCGCTGGTGTCCTAGCTGGTGGCAGGCAAAGCAAGCCTCGTGGTATTGGTAGTGGGAGACCGGCAGGGGGTCGTCGGGTCGATCAATGGCTTCGGCGCGTTCAAGGGCATAGCACTCTTCGGGTAAGAGGGGGGAGGATGAGGCGGATGGTGCAGGGACCGGGAGTATGGGGAAGGCAGGAGCAGCAGTGGATGCTTCTAAGGCCGCTGCGTCGGCTTCAACGACAAGGTCCATGGCATCTAGTTGGTCCAGAGCCAGGAGGATGGCCCTTTGCTGGTCTATGCGGATATGGTTCAGTAGGGTAGTGGCGGGGGTGAGCTGAGGATGGTGGGTGGATACAAAACTGATCCAGGCGTTGAGCCTGGCGTTGTCACGGTACGCCTTGATTAAGGCGTGGATGGCGGAGTCGGTGTCTATGAGGGTGTCTATGGAGGTGGCGAGGCGACTGTCAGAGAGGATGAGCCCCATGAGGTCAAGGCTGGGTTCATTGGCAGGGAGATGGGTACGATGAGCGAGAGGGGGAGCAACAAAGTTTCTAGTGTTTGAACGGGTAAGAACGCGGGGGCGGAGGATTGGACAAGCCATGACACCAGGAGTATGCAGTATGAATGTGTTTATGGGAGAGGTTGGACTTGGGAGGGAAGACCTTTGGTTGAACCTTTTTGTAATCCTCTAAGACGTCCTTGGCGCTTCCTAAGTTCCATTCAGGTTCCCAGGAGTTGTCAGACGTGGGATATCCTTTCCACTTGATCAGGAATTCTCGTCTGGACGGAGTTCTGCGATGTCGTAAGATGGCTTCCACTTCGTAATGTTCCTCGCCTTGTATTAGGTCAGGCGGTGGTAGAGGGAAGTTCGGACTGTGTTCGGAATTCTCCTTGTATGGAGATAGAAGGGAGGCATGGAATGTGTTGTGGATTCTCCACGTTCTAGGGAGGCGGAGTCTGTAGGTGATCGGGGATAGGACGTCTGAGATAGTGAAAGGTCCTTCTCGTTTGAGTGCGAATTTGGGGTTTTCAATGTTCCGTTGGAGATTGCGGGCTTCTAGCCACACCTTGTCTCCTTTCTGGAATGGGGTAAAAGGTCTTTTTGAGCGGGCTTTCAGGACCTGTCTAGCCAGTTCATGAGATGCGAGGGCTTCATTATGGGCGGAGGAGAGGACTCTGAGGTGTTCTTCTACTGCGGAGACGTTGGATTCGGAGATGACCGTAGGAAGGGGACGGGGTTCGTATCCCATCATGAGATAGAATGGGGATTGGTTTATTATGGAGTGAGGGCAGTGATTGTGTGCGAATTCTGCGTGGGAAATCATTTCGGCCCATGTAGAAGGGTTATTCCCGCAGAAGATCCGGAGGTAGGTTTCGACTTCTTGGATAACTCGTTCAGTTTCACTGTCAGTCTGGGGGTGGTATGCGGTGGAAAGGGATAGGTCGTAGCCAAGGAGCTTGGCAAGTTGTCTGGCGAAAGCTGAGGCAAACTGGGGGCCTCGGTCGGAGATGATCTTTTCATAAAGTCCAAATCTGGTGTAGACTTTCTTGAAGAAGAGAAGGGCGATGCCTTCTGAGTCAATGGTTTTCTTAGTGGGGCAAAGAATTACCCCCTTAGTAAGCCCATGGTCGACCATGACCAATAGCGTGTCAAAGCCCCCGGAAAGGGGGAGATTGGTGATCAAGTCGCAGGAGATCTGTTGGAATGGCCGGGAGGCTGAGGAGGGGATCGGAAGAAGCGGAGGTGTCGTGGGGTGAGTGTTGGCCTTGGCCTGCTGGCATAAGGCACAACCTTCGACATATTTTCGTACAAATGTTGCCAAGCCAGGCCACCAAAACTCCGCAGCAACAAGTTGGTGGGTTTTCAAATATCCGGGGTGACCGGCAGTTGAGTGATCATGGTGCCGTTGTACGACAGAGCGGCAGAGGTCAGAGTTATCTGGGATGTAGACACAGCCTTGGTAGGTCAGGATGCCTGCGTCGTGTTGCCAGTCGGAGAGTCTAGACTGGAATCGGGCAGGAAGATCTTCCATACTCTGTAAAGAGGACAGTACAAGGGGATCTGTTGAGGAGGATTGGGAAATCTTATCCCAGAGGGTGGTGTTGATGAGGTTGATGAATAGGTCATCAGGGAGGAGGGTGATGTTGGTATTGTCGTCGTCGTCAGCAGGGATGAGATCCGGCCGTCGGGAGAGGGCATCAGGAGCTGCCAAGTCTTTCCCAGGAACGTGGGAGATCTGGAGGTCGAAGTCAGTGATATCAAGTAGCCAACGGGCTTGGCGTCTGTTGAGATTTTGGGGTTGTCGGAAATAGGTGAGGTTCTTGTGGTCTGTAAAGACTTGTACGGGAAATGGGGATCCGTGGAGATAGTGTCACCACATTTTCAGGGCACGGATAACCGCGAGGAGTTCTCTGTCATAAATATCATAATTTCTTTCGGCTGAGCCGAAGGTCTGGGAGATGTACCTGCAAGGGTGCCATTCGCCGTTAGAATCTGTCTGGAGGAGGACTCCTCCGGTTGCGTATTTCGAGGCATCGGTGGTGATGGCGAATGGTTGGGTGAGGTCAGGCATGCGGAGTACGGGTTGGGAGAGGAAGGCTTCCTTGAGAGCGGAGAATGCTTCCTGACAGCGTGGGGACCATTCCCAGGGCATGTTCTTTTTGGTTAGGTCGAGGAGGGGTCGTGCGACATTGGAGTATGAGGGAATGAACCGGCAATAGAAGTTGGCGAAGCCAAGGAATGAACGGACTTCTTTGACCTTCGTGGGAATGGGCCAGTCGGCAATTCCCTTCAGTTTTACGGGGTCCATAGTGATTTTGCCCGGTTTCATTACCATTCCCAAATATTCGACTTCATCGACTGCGAACTTGCATTTTTCTAGTTTTAAACATAAGTCCAGTTCTTTCATGCGTTGGAGAACGTGACGGGTATGTTCTTTGTGGGTTTTCTCGTCAGGGGAGAAGATGAGGAGGTCGTCTATGTAAATTACTAGCCATCCTTCGGCTATAAGATCGCGGAAGGAGTCGTTCATGAATCATTGGAACGTCGGAGGGGAGTTGGTCAGTCCAAAGAACATGACATTAGGTTTGAAGAGTCCTTTGTGGGTGATGAAGGCGGCTTTCCATTGGTCGCCTTCCTTGATTCTGACTTGTTGTACCCCCATCTAACATCGAATTTAGTGAAGACCTTTGCATCTTTTAGTTTGTCGACGAGGTCGGAGATAAGGGGAAGGGGGTATGCGTCTCGGATGGTATGTTTGTTGACGTAGCGATAGTCTTGACAAGGACGAAGTCCTCCATCCTTCTTTTTGACGAAGAAGAAGGGGGATGCTTGGGGGGATTTTGAGGGTCTAATCTTGCCAGTTCAAAGATTTTTGTCGAGAAAGTCTTCGGTTGCTTGTTTTTCATTGGGGGAAAGGGGATAAACTTTTCCAACTTTTGGAACGAAGGAGTCGTTTAGATGGATAGCGTGGTCGTATGGTCTGGATGGGGGAACGTGGTCGGTGGCTTCCTTTTCAAAGATGGAAGCAAATTCTGCGTAGGCGGGAGGGAGTACGGGTTTTGGTTTCATTCTTTCGGCTTCCTGGGCCAGTTTGGTGGACCTGGTAATCCTGGCGATTCGTTTGCCAGTATACGTGTTTGGAAAATAACGGGTGGTGGACTTCATGATTCATCCAACATGGTAGTGGGCGACTGCTCGTTCCGTATATTCATCTTCCTCTTCGTATTCGAGGTAGTCGAAGAGTCAGGCCCATTGGACTTGGTTTAGGTTAACATGATGGGGGATTCGGGCCTTCTTCTTGGTGGTTTTCGAGGCATAGCTGGCTCGTCCAGCAGCATGGGTAAAATAGAGGTTGAGGGATTTGTCTAACTTTTTGTCGATCTCGACGGTCTTCTTTCTCCAGTCGATTTTCGGGTTGGTGGCTTTCAGCCACAGGTGTCCTAGAATAATGTTCTCGTGTCCAAGATGGAGAACGTGGAGGAAAACTTTCTGTGTGATGGTACCGATTTTAATAAAGAGGGAGGTAGAGAATTTAATGTCTCCTCCTTTGTTCGGGGAGTGGTCGGCGTTTCGAGCTTTGATCGGGGAGGGGAGTCGTTCGGTGGGGAGTTTATGTTTCTGGACAAAGTTCCAGTCTATGCATGAAATTTCTGCACCGCTATTGATGAGGGCGGCGGTTTCGACGACTTTCAGGGTGCTATTCGGGATGATAACCTGCAACGGGAGTTTGATGGAAGCAGATTTGGATTCATCTACAAATACGGGAGCACATGTTACAAATGATGATGAGGAGACTTGCGTTGAAGAAGTTCCTCCAATTAAAAATCCCTTTTATTTTTGACGTAGAGGCAGGAGACGAAAGCTTCATCGTCTTCATCGTCCAAGTCCTCTACTTCTTCTAACCTAGGGAGGTTTTCATCGTTGCCTTTGGTCACCTCTCTGACCTTCTTTTCGCGACTTCCTCCGTTTCTTCTGGCCTGGTCGTGGTTGGGGCAGTCCTTGATAAGTCCTGGCTTGCTGCATTTAAAGCAGAGGCCCTTTTGTCGGTGTTCTTCCTTCTGGGACGGAGATAGTTTGATGGCGTCTATGTCCATAGCATTGGGGTCTTTGTCTTCCTTTCTGTTCGAGGAAGGAGTGGTGTCGTAGTAATGGTTGGGGCGGTAAGAGGTTTTCTTCCGCTTGTCTTTGTCATGGTGGCGGGCCGCGATAGCATTGGCTTTCTTCTTTTGGCGGGAGAAGAGGAGAGCCTTCTCATACCATTTGTCAATGACCGTAGGGACTTTATCCATGGCATAGATTTGCCCAGAGAGAGCAGGGGAGAGTCCTGCCGAAAAGTATTCAATGAGGATGGTGTCATTGGTGGTGCCACTGAGTGCGGCATTCTTTCTGAAGTCGGCTAGGTATTCAGCCAAGTTGTTTTCCATGCGTAGAGTCCAGAGGTTGGATAACGCTTCTCCTTTCGAGTCGGAGTTCTTAAATGCTTTGTCGAAGCTGTTAATAAAATCTTTCATCATCACAAAGGACGGAGGGGATGCCGTGAGGCAGTTTCGTCAATAAGTGGTGGCCCAAGAGAGGGCCGATCCTTTCTTCATATGAGACAATGCGAAGGCGACCTTCTTGTTGTCGTTATCGTATACGTCATTGTTGACTAGTAGGTAGGACTGGATGGCGAGGAGCCATGACTCAGCCTTGTCGTAGTCGCCATCAAAGGCGTCGGGGGAACCGATTTTAAGTTCGGTTGCTTTCTGGTGAGACATACTGCTACAAGGTGGGGGTGCAAAGGGTGCAGATGGGGTGATGATCGGTGTCGGGGTTTCTGGGGAGCGGGGGGTCGGAGGGACGGGAAGGTGGAGTGCGGATAGTTCGTGGGCTAGGTGGAGGTCGTCCTCATTTCGGACAGTAGTCTCCTCTTCAGTTCCGATGGGGTAGTCCGCGTTGGATTCAGAGGCGTCTGAGGGGGGAGAATCGGCTTCTTCCTCTGAGGAAGGAGGCGGGGGGGAGGATATGCGGAGGTGCAGATAGTGTCTGCCCGAGGGGACAGCGGAGAATCAGTCTGTGTTTCGGGATGTAATGGTGGCTCACTTGGTAGTGGCGGTTGTTTAGTAGAGACTAGATCTTTTGTTACGCTTGGTCTGGGTAGGAACGAGTGTAGACTTGGATAAGGTCTGGGTCAAGGGTTCTGGTCAAGACGAAGTCGAGGTGACAACGTCGAGAGTTCTGGATAGGGCCGAGACAACATCACAGAGACAAAGTCAAGGGTTCTGGGTTCTGGTGAGATGAAGAAGGACTGCGAGTACGAGGAAAGAAGTAGAATTCCCAAGTAGATCTAGTCTGAGGTACAGGGTAGTCTACTGGGCGTATTTATACTGTGAAGGCTGCGCATGGACCATGCTGAATAAGGGAAGAAAGCTATGGTGTGATAATGATAGAAATAGGATGAGAATCCTATGGAACGTTGTAGACCAATGTAGAAAGAATAAGAAGGTTCTGGGTTGTGCTGGATTAGTCATCCAAGTAAGGGATTCGTAAGCAAAAGAAAAGAAACAGGGGCGAATCATAACAGATCCTAGGGACTGGCGGGAGCAACAAGAGCGTCGAGAGGAGGAGGAGGAGGAGGACGAGGGAGGGGATGGGGCTCCACGATGACGACGACCAGAGTTGTTGACGGGGCATAAAGCTTGGATATGATGGGGGGCCCAATTATGGCAACCGGGACATTGGTAATACCTGCAATCAATCCACTGGTGCCCTAGCCGGTGGCAGGCAAAGCAAGCTTCATGGTAGCGGTAGTGGGAGACCGGCAGAGGGTCGTTGGGTCGGTCAATGGCTTTGGCACATTTGAGAGCGTAGCGCTCTTCTGGTAGGAGGGGGGAGGACGAGGCGGATGGTGCGGGGACAGGGAGTGCGGGGGAGGTAGGAGCAGCGGTGGATGCTTCCAGGGCCGCTGCATCGGCCTCAACGACGAGGTCCATGGCGTCTAGTTGGTCCAGGGCCAAGAGGATAGCCCTTCATTGGTCTATGCGGATGTGGTTAAGTAAGGTAGTAGCGGGGGCAAGCTGAGGATGGTGGGTGGATACAAAATTGATCCAGGCGTTGAGCCTGGCATTGTCGCGGTACACCTTGATTAAGGCGTGGATGACAGAGTCGGAGTCTACAAGGGCGTCTATGGATGTGGCAAGGCGGCTGTCTGAGAGTATGAGCCCCATAAGGTCAAGGCTGGGTTCATCGGCAGGGAGATGGGTACGATGAGTGAGAGGGGGAGTGACAAAGTTTCTAGTGTTTGAACGGGTGAGAACACGGGGGCAGAGGATTGGACAAGCCATGACACCAGGAGTATGCAGTACGAATATGTTTGTGGGAGAGGTTTGACTTGGGAGGGAAGACTTTGGGTCGAGCCTTCTTATAGTCCACTAAGACATCCTTGGCGCTTCCTAAGTTCGTTCGGGTTCCCAGGAGTTGTCAGACGTGGGATATCCTTTCCACTTGATCAGGAATTCTCGTCTAGACGGAGTTCCGCGATGTCGTAAGATGGCTTCTACCTCGTAATGTTCCTCGCCTTGTATTAGGTCAGGCGGAGGTAGAGGGAAGTTCGGTCCATGTTCAGCGTTTTCTTTGTATGGGGATAAGAGGGAAGCGTGGAACGTGTTGTGGATTCTCCACGTTTTGGGGAGGTGTAGTCAACATGTGATCGGAGATAGGACGTCGGAGATGGTGAAAGGTTCTTCTCGCTTCAGAGCAAACTTTGGATTTTCTATATTTCGGCGGAGGTTGCGAGCTTCCAGCCATACTTTGTCTCCTTTCAGGAACGGAGTGAAGGGTCGTCTAGAGTGGGCTTTCATGACTTGTCTGGCTAGTTCATGAGACGCTAGTGCTTCGTTACGGGCGGAGGAGAGGACTCTG
>JBBPTL010000422.1:0-13027 GCA_038094095.1 Boletus putidus
TTCGTAAGTTTCATGGGACAGTCAATTTATTTTTCTCCGTGTTGCCTGCTGTGACGGAATAACAGGTACACCCAACCTCTTCACGCCGACATGCGTGCTGGGCGAACGGGCTGTGTGCAGAGGGGTGCAGTGGGAGGGGAAAAGAGGTCCCTCCTTGTTGTATAAAAAGGTAAGTCATAGAACACTTCATCATCAGCAGAACAACATCCCATCGCCTCTCGAACAATCCAACTCACCCACTCTAACAATCAAAAGATGTTCATCCGGTTCTCTACCCTCCTCCCCGTCGCTGCCCTCGTTGCAGTCGCCGCCGCCGCACCCAGCGCGCTCGAAGCTCGTAACGGCTCCTCCCAATGCAACACGGGTGCAATGCAATGCTGCGCCAGCACCCAAACTGTGAGATTTCCGGGCCCCTGACACCTTCGCCCTTTGCGCTAACCATGGTCCACACTGCAGTCGAACCCCACAACGCTCAACTACCTCGGCGGACTCCTCGGGCTGGTGCTTCCCAGCGTCGATGGTCTCATCGGGCTCAGCTGCACGCCGATCACGGTCGTCGGCACGGGAACTGGTGCTACGTGCACCCAACAGCCCGTCTGTTGCACTAACAATTCCTTCGTAAGCTGAACTGTTTTTTCTAAGCCCACAAGTGAAGGCGGGGGTTGCTGATCATTCTCCTCGGTAACATAGAACGGGTTGATCAACCTCGGCTGCTCTCCCATCAACCTCAGCTTGTGAACCGCTGAAATATCCGAGATTGCACAAGTCGTCGCAATATGTTCTCTTTCTGGGTTTGCTGGTTTGAATAGGGTGTATGGTATTTCGCGTGTAAAGAGACTGTGATTGAATGAATGGATCGTCCTTCGGTGTTAGAGTGTGCCTAAAAGAAAGCGCATCTCGTTGAGAGAAGGTCGGATCAGATCATCCTCTCTAGCCCGATAACAATATTGCAGTGGTATGGAGTGTGGGCGAATGAAAGATCAGCGGCCGTCGCAAAAGGAAGCGACACATACTCCCGCGTCGAGCTCAAATCGACGGAAACAATTTAGACGTGATGACGATCAGCATGTCAATCATATCACGGGCCGGACATTGCCAAGCATTACTTCGAGTGTCTCGGATCACAAGAAGCGCGTTCCATGTAATGCATCCCCGATCTACTACCCCCATTCAACGTGCTGAAGGGACGTCAGGCATGAGTTGTCGCACTGGTCCCTTGCCAGACGCGGGCTTCGTTGTGGACCCCCAGACTCGGATGGAAAGCGCAGAAATCCACTTTTGGTGCATTCGAGGGCCGGCCAGTGTGTCTCGGACTGGATGCGACAGGAGAGTATTATTTGCTTGCCCTGGCGTCCAGTGTTCGTGACTGTTTGTCAACCCATGTTGTGTCAAAGTCATGTTGAGGTACGTCCCTTCCGTGGCCGTCATGTGTTGGCCGCACAACGGCCTCGAGCCTGAGGCACTTTCACCACGTCAAATCCTGGCGCGCCAACGTACACCCAAGATGAACTGGTGGTTGACTTCACATGACCATACCCAACCGGATCACCGATACTCAGACCACGAGGTTTTCATCTCGGTTTATGTAGTTGTGGGCTGCCTTAGGAGCGATCAATCGGCACGTTCATGGTCTGCAGATGGGTTCACGTACGTTGCATTCTGGTCACTTCTTTCACCCAGGCACTGATATGTCACTAGTTCTACATGATGGACGACCCTTTCATTGCATGTTCTCCTGAGCCCCTGCGGAAAGAATGCGACCAGGTCCCCGTCGCCTTATTCAATGCGTTTTCGTTGGTCCAAGCACCAATGGGCGGTGGTCATATGGCATGCCCAGCCAGTAACGACGCTCGTAAGTTTCACGAAACAGTCGTCTTCTTTTTTCCTTGTTGCCTTGCTGTGACGGAATAACAGGTACCCCCAGCCTCTTCACACCGGCATGCATGCTGCTGGGCAAACGGGCTGTGTGCTGAGGGGTGCAGTGGGAGGGGAAAAGAGGCCTTCCTCCCTGTATAAAAAGGCAAGTGACAGAACACTTCATTATCAGCAGAACAGCATCCCATCGCCTCTCGAACAATCCAACTCACCCACTCTACCAATCAAAAGATGTACATCCGGTTTTCTACCCTCCTCCCCGTCGCTGCCCTCGTTGCAGTCGCCGCCGCCGCGCCCAGCGCTCTTGAAGCTCGTGACGGCTCCTCCCAATGCAACACGGGTGCAATGCAATGCTGCACCACCACCCAAACTGTGAGATTTCTGCGCTTCTGACACCTTCGCCGTTTGCGCTAACCATGACCCACGCTGCAGTCGAGCCCCACAACGCTCAACTACCTCAGCGGACTCCTCGGGCTCGTCCTCCCAAACATCGGTGGTCTCATTGGGCTCAACTGCAGCCCAATCACGGCCATCGGTACGGGAACTGGTGCCACATGCACCCAGCAGCCCGTCTGTTGCACTAACAATTCATTCGTAAGTCAACCTTTTTTTTCTGAGGCCACGAGGGAAGGCGAGGGTTTCTGATCGTTCTCCTCGGTAACATAGAACGGGTTGGTCAACCTCGGCTGCTCTCCCATCAACCTCAGCTTGTAAAATACTGAAAGACGCGAGGCTGCACAAGTCGTGACAACATGTCTTCTTTCTGGGTTTGTGGGTTTAAATAGGGTTTATGATGTTTAGTTTGTAAAGGGATTGTGATCGAATGAATGGTTCACCTATCCGTGTTAGAGTGTGCCTCAAATAAAAAGATCTCGTTGAGGGAAACTCAGCTCAGATCAACCTCTCCGGACACATTTGCGAACACATGAAGTTTGAGTGAACGAAAGATCAGCGGTTGTCGCAGAAGGAAGCGACATATACTCCAGCGTCGAGCGCAGATCGTCCCATCGACGGAAATAATCGGCAAGCATTACCTTCCGACCAAGCATCACAAGCAGCGCGCTCTATAATGCATCCCTGGTCTACTGTTCCCATGATTCGCCATATTTCTAGTTGAAGTAATCCTACCGTCGGCGTGAGCACAATCGATGTCCACCACCGAACAAGAACGGCGAAGGCGAAGGCTGAGACATACCACACAATCCACCTCTTCTCTCATGATGGGCACTGGTAGTTTTGTGACCTTCTTATTAGTATCCTTATCCTTGTCTCCGCCGCCCCACACCAGGGCTGGCTCATCTGTGAGACGCACTTATAGTTGTCGCCCGATGGAGATTCATCAGCGCAGTCAAGGTCTTGACGACCTCTTGTATCAAGTGAGTTCGGATGTCTACTACCCATTGGAACTTGTCGACCGCCGTGTCATGCAGTGGGACAAAGTGTACAGTACTAGTGTGTGGAGCAGAGATATGATGATGGCGGACGTCAAGCGCAAGTACCAGGACCGGATGGTACGGACGGACTTTGAAAAGTACTGTATATCGCCCTTGTCTGTGTCAAAAGATTGGCCGTTCGGGACAACATCACTCCAGAGAACCAGAGGTTGTCTTCGTCATTGAAACGAGTCAATCCCCACTTGTGCACTAGTATCTATTTGGCGTCGGAGGCTCCCACAGCATGGCCTCATGGTTCTTCATTTCCCACTACCGTGACCGGTTGCAGCTATGGATGGGATATCCAGTGTCGTCTGGCCGCAACGAAAGTTTTTACTGCGCTCAATCGATACATATCCGCTGTCAAAAGCGCCAACGCATCCCGTGTAAAGTTGCTCGACCAGAACAAGTTGATATCTGCCGCAGAAAAGGCGCTCGAGAGGGCCGTTCAGATGTGGCGAGCACGGTGTCTGAAGGAAGTTTCTGGGGATCAAGATGGAAATTCTTCTGTCCTTCAAAGCATGTCACTCATTGGACGCGGGTTCGATCCACTAAAGAGACCACAAATGTTATTCACTTGATGCCACTCCGCCTTGCATGATCAAACGACTCCCTATTGGAACAAGAACACAGGGACCCAGCCAGACATTCAAAGTCCAGTATCATACTCTCGTTGTCAATTTCCCCATATAGATCGATGTTCACAAGCACCCCTGCGGCCGGGGATCAAAGTGTTCGTTTCTGGGACACAACTTTAAGGTGAAGGTCTAAAACTTTGTTATAATCACGGTTTGTTTGTTTCGTTCTGGTGAGCCCATAGGATCCGCACGATTGAACGAAATCCCAGGATCAGAGCAGTCGGCCAAACGATGGAGATCTTGCTCAGTGTTCAAATGGTCACTCCTAGCAGCATATGGAAACCCGGAAGTTCGCACTCAATCAATGGTCAGCGTCACGTCGACATAAGCATAAGGGGCAAGATTGCAGTCCGATGTACCGTACTTTCTGCATTGCCAAAGCAAGCTACCCAGATGCGAGAAAGGAGAACGCGAATGCCCCGGTAACATCGAGCGTGCTGCATCGAAGAAGCCCCGGACAGCGACATAGGTGCCTACTAAGATGACCCAGGTGTCACGAGCGAGGACATTGACGGGGACATGGAGATGCGAGCTGCGAAAATGGACATGTCACAGGTAAGACGGGCGGGTTGGAACACATCTCAGAACAAAAGGACACCAAGGGAAAATGAAGTCGAGCCAAGTGAGCCGGATGAGAGAAGCGGTCGTACCAGGGGAATGGACCTGGAGGCCATAGGGACGTGCAGGAGGTCTTGAGAGGCGTCAAGGATGATTGGAAGTGCCAGAGCGATGGGAACGCCGCAGAGCAACCCAAGTTTAGTATTCCTGATTCGGGTCTAGTTGAATTATGCTGAGGTACGTCCCTTCCCATGATCACAAGTACTTTGGCCACACCGGCACGCCAAGGTAGCTTGAACGTGATTGAATAAACGTGGTGTTTGTACACAGCCACAGAAATGATCATATTGCGGCCAGAAGACGGATCAAAGTCCTCGAAACGGTCGTTTTCACCGAGGTGTCAGTTGTAGGCCGCTCTCAGGTCGATCGATCGACAGTCCCCGTCTATATTACATTCTGCGAGTTGCCGTGATGGCCAGACCGAGGACATGCTCATATGAGGCCGTCTCACCGCAAATATTCAGGTTACGTTGGATTCTGGTCATCTTCTCACCAAGGCACTGATATGTCACTAGATCTACATGATGGACGAGTGTTTTTTTTGCATGTTCTGGGCCTGAGCCCCTGCGGAAAGAATGTGGCCAGGTCGCCCTCGCTAGATTCAATGCATTTTCGTTGGTCCGGGCACCGATTAGCGGTGATCTTAGGGCATGCCCAGGATTACCATAACGGAATAACAGGTACCCCCAACCTCTTCGCACCGGCATGCGTGCTGGGCAAACAGGCTGTGTGCTGAGGGGTGCAGTGGGAGGGGAAAAGAGGCCCCTTCTTGTTGTATAAAAAGGTAAGTCACAGAACACCTCATCATCAGCAGAACAGCATCCCATTGCCTCTCGAACAAACCAACTCACCCACTCTACCAATCAAAAAAATGTTCATCCGGTTCTCTACCCTCCTCCCCGTTGCTGCCCTCGTTGCAGTCGCCGCCGCCGCACCCAGCGCGCTCGAAGCTCGTGACAGCTCCTCCCAATGCAACACGGGTGCAATGCAATGCTGCACCACCACCCAAACTGTGAGACTTCCGCGCTCCTGACACCTTCGCCCTTTGCGCTGACCACGGCCCACGCTGCAGTCGAACCCCACAACGCTCAACTACCTCAGCGGACTCCTCGGGATCGTGCTTCCCAGCATCGATGGTCTCATCGGGCTCGGTTGCAGCCCGATCACGGCCATCGGTACGGGAACTGGTGCTACGTGCACCCAACAGCCCGTCTGTTGCACTAACAATTCCTTCGTAAGTCGACCTTTTTTTCTGGGGCCATGAGTGAAAGCGATAGTTACTGATCATTCTCCTCGGTAACATAGAACGGGTTGATCAACCTCGGTTGCTCTCCCATCAACCTCAGCTTGTAAACCGCTGAAAGACGTGAGGCTGCACAAGTCGTGACAACATGTTTTCTTTCTGGGCTTGCGGGTTTAAATAGGGTTTATGATGTTTAGTTTGTAAAGGGATTGTGATCGAATGAATGAATGGTTCACCTATCCGTGTTAGAATGTGCCGCAAATAAAAAAATCTCGTTGAGAGAAAATCAGCTCAGATCAACCTCTCCAGCCCGATAACAATATTGCAGTGGTATGAAGTATGCGCGAATAAGAGATGAGCGGCTGTTGCAAAAGGAAGCGACACATACTCCCACGTCAAGCGCAGATCAACGGAAACAATTTAGACGTCGGAACGCGTGATGCGACCAGCACGTCAATCATACCCCGGGTCGGACATTGCCAAGCATTACTTTGAGTGTCTCGGATCACAAGAAGCGCGTTCCATGTAATGCATCCCCGATCTACTACCCCCATTCAACGTGCTGAAGGGACGTCAGGCGTGACCGTGGACGGCATTAGCTTTGTGCTGCTGGAAGCTTTGCTCTTCGATGAACAAGTGGAAAACAACCCCGAAGAGTCGTCATACAACCCGGACTTCAAGACTCAATGTAAGACCGCTGGCGATCGAGGGGATTGCGCTGTCTTTTCCAAACGCGAACTTCGTTGTGGACCTCCAGATGGACAGCGCAGAAATCCACTTTTGGTGCATTGCAGGGCCGGCCACTGTGTCTCGGACTGCATGGAATAGGAGAGTATCATTCCCTTGCCCTGACGTCCAGTGTTCGTGGCTCTTTGTCAACCCGTGTTGTGTCGAAGTCACACGTCCCTTCCGTGACCGTCATGTTGGCCGCACAACGGCCTCGAGCCTGAGGCACTTTCACCACGTCAAATCCTGGTGCGCCAACGTACCCCAAGATGAACTCGTGTTTGATTTCACATGACCATACTCAACCGGATCACCGCTACCCAGATTACGAAGTAAGGTACCCGAGTTTTCATCTCGGTTTATGTCGTTGTGGGCCGCCTTATGATCGATCAATCGGCGCGCCCATGGTCCGCAGATATGATATTCAACTACGTTGCATTCTCACCAAGGCACTGATATGTCACCAGTTCTACATGATGGACATGTGTTTTTTGCATGTTACCCCGAGCCTCCGCGGAAGAATGTGGCCAGGTCCCCCTCGCCACATTCAATGTGTTTTCGTGGGTCCAAGCACCAATGGGCGATGGTCATATGGCATGCCCAGCCAGTAACGACATCCGTAAGTTTCACGGAACAGTCGTCTTCTTTTTTCCTTGTTGCCTTGCTGTGACGGAATAACAGGTACCCCCAACGTCTTCACACCGGCATGCATGCTGCTGGGCAAATGGGCTGTGTGCTGAGGGGTGGAGTGGGAGGGGAAAAGAGGCCCTCCTCGCTGTATAAAAAGGCAAGTGACAGAACACTCCATCATCAGCAAAACAGCATCCCATCGCCCCTCGAACAATCCAACTCACCCACCAATCAAAACATGTTCATCCGGTTCTCTACCCTCCTCCCCGTCGCTGCCCTCGTCGCAGTCGCCGCTGCCGCACCCAGCGCACTCGAAGCTCGTGATAGCTCCTCTCAATGCAACACGGGTGCAATGCAATGCTGCACCACCACCCAAACTGTAAGGTTTCCCCGCTCCTGACACCTTCGCCGTTTGAACTAACCACTACCCACGCTGCAGTCGAACCCCACAACGCTCAACTACCTCAGCGGACTCCTTGGGATCGTGCTTCCCAGCATCGATGGACTCATTGGGCTCGGTTGCAGCCCGATCACGGCCATCGGTACGGGAACTGGTGCCACGTGCACCCAGCAGCCCGTCTGTTGCACTAATAATTCCTTTGTAAGCTGAACTTTTTTTCTGAGGCCATGAGTGAATGCGAGGGTTGCTGATCATTCTCCTCGGTAACATAGAATGGGTTGGTCAACCTCGGTTGCTCTCCCATCAACCTCAGCTTGTAAACTTCTGAAAGCTGCGAGGCTGCACAAGTCGTCACAGTGGATCTCGAAATGTTTTCTTTGTTGGTTTCAATAGGGTTTATGGTGTTTAGTTTGTAAAGGGATTGTGATCGAATGAATGAATGGTTCACCTATTGGTGTTGGGGTGTGCCTCAAAGAAAAAGATCTCGTTGAGAGATACTCAGCTCAAATCAACCTCTCCGGACGCGTTTGCGATGACACGAAGTTTGAGCGAACGAAAGATCAGCGGTTGTCGCAGAAGGAAGCGACATATACTCCAGCTTCGAGCGCAGATCGTCCCATCGACGGAAATAATCACCAAGTATTGCCTTCCGACCAAGCATCACGAGCAGCGCGCTCTATGCAATGCATCCCTGGTCTACTGTTCCAACGATTTACTGTATTTCCAGTTGAAGTAATCCTACCGTCGGCGTGAGCGCAATCGATGTCCACTACCGAACGAGAATGGCGAAGGCGAAGGCTGAGAAGTAGAGACGTACCACACAATCCTCCTCTTCTTTCGTCACGGGCACTGGCGGCTTCGTGACATTCTTGTTGGATCAGCCAAGTCATTAGGCAGTCCAAATGAGTCATGGCGGGTCCTCGCCTGAGTTTGAAAACCTAGTCTAAGTCGGATTGGAGTCGGGATCAGCCACTCACTACCAACTGACACGCTACACTATTCTCCGACATCGCTACTTGCCAGCCAAACCGGACCTCCCTCGCAGCGATATGGGCGTCACACACAAACGGGAAAACCATTTTTATAAGGTATGTGATCACCCGCGCTCTTTCTGACTGTAACACTTATTCTCCTGCAGCTCCCCGAGCACCTCAAAGCATGTTGCGAGACATGGAGCGACTACTACATCTGTCAGCGAAAAAGAGGAAAACCATGGGTCGGACCCTACTAAATACGGTATCCATCAAGTAATTCCATTCATTTGGTCCTGGGTCAGCCAATCAGCGCTCAAGAATCCTGCAAAAGCTGTCGTCAAAAACATTACGTTTTCAGGCTGCTCGACAGATGTACAATGAGACAAACATGATTGCATCGAACGCCAAGCGTATCCGCACCCTTCTACGCTCGCAGGGGTCCGCTCTAGATCCTTCGACCCCAACGGCGCTTCCAAAGACTTTCCAGGACACGCTCACAGTGCCAGTCAACACCAATGTCGAAAGCGAGCCTGAAGAACTCGCTGGGTGGCAGATTGGAAACCTCCCCGACCACCACGCACTCCAGCGGTTGGCCCTGCTGTACCTCTACATTGAAACCTGACACCATGCTGCCACCCAATCGCCCGTTGCCAACACTAGCGCAACGACAAGCACCACACCGCCTACTATTATGCGCCCACGCAAGCGTAAATGAGCACCGGCTGACGAGGGTGGTGGCGCCTCAGCAGCACCAGCTCAGCTTCGTCGTGCTGCATGTCGTTGCCTTCAATGCTTCAGCACGACGTGCGACGGTCGGTGGACGAAAAGCAAGTGTACTCAGTCCAATCCACGGCGCACCTCGTAGATTACGGAGATACATGATATCAGCGGTCTAACTACGGGTACAAGCACACTATGGCATCTTATTGGTTTCATTTGTATTGTACTACATTGACCAGTTAGTTCCTGTCGAGAGCAAAGGACGAAGAAAGTTTACCAAGGGAAAATGAGGTCGAGCCAAGTGAACCGGATGAGAGAAGCAGTCGTATCAGGCGAAGGGACCTGGAGGCCACAGGGACGTGCAGGAGGTCTTGAGAGGCGTCAGGATGATTAGAAGTGCCAGGGCGATCGGAACGCCGCAAGGCGGCCTCAGGTTGGTATTCCTGATTCGGTTCTAGTTGAAGTAAGTTATGTTGAGGTACGTCCCTTCCCATAACCACAAGTACTTTGGCCACACCGGCACGCCAGGTAGCTTGAACGTGATTGAGTAAATGTGGTTGTACATAGCCACATGCAATGATCATATTGCGGCCAGAAGACGGATCAAAGTCCTCGAAACGGTCGTTTTCACTGGGATGTCAGTTGTAGGCCGCTCTAAGGTCGATCAATCGGCACGTTCATGGTCCCTGTCTATATTGCGTTCTCTGAGTTGCCGTGATGGGGCCAGACCGACTCGGGGCATGCTTATACGAAGCTGTCTCACCGCAAACGGTTGTGATATTCAGGTTACGTTGGATTCTGGTCATCCCCTCACCAAGGCACTGATATGTCACTAGATCTACATGATGGATGAGTGTTTTTTTTGCTTGTTCCCCTGGGGCCAGGTCCCCCCCGGCACATTTAATGCGTTTTCGTTGGTCCAAGCACCAATGGGCGGTGGTCATATGATACGCCCAGCCAGTAAGGACGCTCGTAAGTTTCACGAAACAGTCGTTTTCTTTTTCTCCGTGTTGCCTTGTTGTGACGGAATAACAGGTATACCCAACCTCTTCACGCCGGCATGCGTGCTAGGCAAACGGGCTGTGTGCAGAGGGGTGCAGCGGGAGGGGAAAAGAGGTCCCTCCTTGTTGTATAAAAAGGTAAGTGACAGAACACTTCACCACCAGCAAAACAGCATCCCATTGCCTCTCGAACAAACCAACTCACCCACTCTACCAATCAAAAAATGTTCATCCGGTTCTCTACCCTCCTCCCCGTCGCTGCCCTCGTTGCAGTCGCCGCCGCCGCACCCAGCGCGCTCGAAGCTCGTAACGGCTCCTCCCAATGCAACACGGGTGCAATGCAATGCTGCACCACCACCCAAACTGTGAGATTTCCGGGCCCCTGACACCTTCGCCGTTTGCGCTAACCATGACCCACACTGCAGTCGAACCCTACAACGCTCAACTACCTCGGCGGACTCCTCGGGCTGGTGCTTCCCAGCGTCGATGGTCTCATCGGGCTCGGCTGCACGCCGATCACGGTCGTCGGCACGGGAACTGGTGCTACGTGCACCCAACAGCCCGTTTGTTGCACTAACAATTCCTTCGTAAGCTGAACTATTTTTTCTGAGGCCACAAGTGAAGGCAAGGGTTGCTGATCATTCTCCTCGGCAACGTAGAACGGGTTGATCAACCTCGGCTGCTCTCCCATCAACCTTAGCTTGTGAACCACTGAAATATCCGGGATTGTACAAGTCGTCACAATATGTGTTCTTTCTGGGTTTGCTGGTTTGAATAGGGTGTATGGTATTTCGCGTGTAAAGAGACTGTGATCAAATAAATGGATCGTCCTTCGGTGTTGGAATGTGCCTAAAAGAAAGCGCATCTCGTTGAGAAGCTCGGGTTAGATCAACCTCTCCAGCCCGATAACAATATTGCAGTGGTATGGAGTATGGGCGAATGAAAGATCAGCGGCTGTCGCAAAAGGAAGCGACACATACTCCCGCGTCGAGCGCAGATCGACGGAAACAATTTAGATGTGATGACGATCAGCATGTCAATCATATCACGGGCCGGACATTGCCAAGCATTACTTCGAGTGTCTCGGATCACAAGAAGCGCGTCCCATGTAATGCATCCTCGATCTACTACCACCATTCAACGTGCTGAAGGGACGTCAGGCGTGAGTTGTCGCACTGGTCCCTTGCCAAACGCGAACTTCGTTGTGGACCCCGAGATGGAAAGCGCAGAAATCCACTTTTGGTGCATTCGAGGGCCGGCCAGTGTGTCTCGGATTAGATACGACGGGAGAGTGTTATTTGCTTGCCCTGGCGTCCAGTGTTCGTGACTGTTTGTCAACCCGTGTTGTGTCAAAGTCATATTGAGGTCGTCCCTTCCGTGGCCGTCATGTTGGCCGCACAATGGCCTCGAGCCTGAGGCACTTTCACCACGTCAAATCCTGGCGCGCCAACGTACCTCAAGATGAACTCGTGTTTGATTTCACATGACCATACCCAACCGGATCACCGCTACCCAGACCACGAAGTAAGGTACCCGAGTTTTCATCTCTGTTTATGTCGTTGTGGGCCGCCTTAGGATCGATCAATCGGCGCGCCCATGGTCCGCAGATGTAATATTCAAGTACGTTGCATTCTCACCAAGGCACTGATATGTCACCGGTTCTACATGATGGACGAGTGTTTTTTGCATGTTACCCTGAGCCTCCGCGGAAGAATGTGGCCAGGTCCCCCCCGGCACATTCAATGGGTTTTCGTTGGTCCAAGCACCAATGGGCGGTGGTCATATGATACGCCCAGCCAGTAACGACGTTCGTAAGTTTCATGGGACAGTCAATTTATTTTTCTCCGTGTTGCCTGCTGTGACGGAATAACAGGTACCCCCAACGTCTTCACACCGCCATGCATGCTGCTGGGCAAACGGGCTGTGTGCAGAGGGGTGGAGTGGGAGGGGAAAAGAGGCCCTCCTCGCTGTATAAAAAGGCAAGTGACAGAACACTCCATCATCAGCAAAACAGCATCCCATCGCCCCTCGAACAATCCAACTCACCCACCAATCAAAACATGTTCATCCGGTTCTCTACCCTCCTCCCCGTCGCTTCCCTCGTCGCAGTCGCCGCTGCCGCACCCAGCGCACTCGAAGCTCGTGATGGCTCCTCCCAATGCAACACGGGTGCAATGCAATGCTGCACCACCACCCAAACTGTAAGGTTTCCCCGCTCCTGACACCTTCGCCCTTTGAACTAACCACTGCCCACGTTGCAGTCGAACCCCACAACGCTCAACTACCTCGGTGGACTCCTCGGGATCGTGCTTCCCAGCATCGATGGACTCATTGGGCTCGGTTGCACGCCGATCACGGCCATTGGTACGGGAACTGGTGCCACGTGCACCCAGCAGCCCGTCTGTTGCACTAACAATTCATTCGTAAGCTGAACTTTTTTTTCTGAGGCCACGAGTGAATGCGAGGGTTGCTGATCATTCTCCTCGGTAATATAGAACGGGTTGGTCAACCTCGGTTGCTCTCCCATCAACCTCAGCTTGTAAACTTCTGAAAGCTGCGAGGCTGCACAAGTCGTCACAGTGGATCTCGAAATGTTTTCTTTGTTGGTTTCAATAGGGTTTATGGTGCTTAGTTTGTAAAGGAATTGTGATCGAATGAATGGTTCACCTATCCGTGTTAGAGTGTGCCAGAAACAATCAGCAAGCATTACCTTCCGACCAAGCGTCACAAGCAGCGCGCTCTATGTAATGCATCCCCGGTCTACCGCCC
>JBBPTL010000423.1:0-11389 GCA_038094095.1 Boletus putidus
TCTTCTGGTGATATGACCAGCGAGAAATTGTTAAGAAGAAGGAACTGGAGCTCTAGCTGGTTGAGCTCTGCTTGGGGTAGACCTCCCACCTAGACGATATGCGTGAATAGATTGGATAGCGCGAGAACTTAATCATCGTTATGACAGAGATCGGAAGAATTTGACACACCTTGGCGTATCGCGAGTTGGTGTAAAATACGTCACTGAAGAATTTACTGGCGACGGTGACCCCTGCAATGACCAATCGGTGTACGTTGTATGAGTCGATCACAAAGGTACGGCCCGTAGCCTCCGAAGCGAGGCGAGACATGCGGTCAAAATAGACGAGGAGGGCTAAAAAGACCTCGTTTGTTGTCGGACAATACTTGAGGATGCGTAAAAGATATGCTTCGAGAGTGATGGTGGGGATGTTGCGGGCGTGGAAAGTGAGGGCAGAGGCAGGATTGGCGAGTGCAGAACGGGATGCAGAGGTGAGAGAGCGCCAGACAGGAGTGCGAGAGGCAGTGTCTGATGATGGGACTTTGGAATGGCTTGGGAGGGTATGGGCTGCCGATTCTGCGGAGGAGAGGGCATCGTTGGTGCGTGCGATTTGGGTGAGCAACGAAGCGAGGAGCTTGAGGAGCTCTGTCGGGGAGTAGGAATGGATGTCGACGGATGGGGGAGGAAGCGCGGGAGGTGGAGGATGAGGGAGATGGGTGGGAGTGTCGTCGAGAGGTGGGGTGGGGAGAGGGAGAAAGTGGAAATGTTGTGGCATGGCATTTGGCCGAGCAGTGAAATGGTCGTAGGCCACAGTTGGAGGGACGGAATGGGATTTTGATGAATTGAAATGTGAGGAAGAGGAAGTTTGATGAGCGGAAGAAGCAAAAGTTTGCTGTATTGGGGGTTTTCGGTGGGCAGAGCGGGCAGAGCGTGCGGAGGAGGAAGGTGCGGATAATGGTAAGGAAATGTTTCTGTCGATAGTTCTGTGTTCAGAGTTGTGCAGCGGATTGACCAGGGCGAGCATGATGACCGTCGTAAAGACTCGACCAGTCGATCTTGACAAAACGTATCTCTACCCAGCCCCACGGCGTGAGAACGTGACCGTCACGCAATAAACATTTCGTAGCCCAATCATCCTTGACCTCAGCACCCGATCCACAGCCGCGAGTTGCGCCCACCGATACACGCTGGCTCGTCGACACGGTGGACACGTAGTGCTCGATCTCTTTCGGTCACCATCGCGACACGACGGACGCTCGATACGGTCAGCTTGGACCTTTACCATGACATTCGGTACTGAAATGGGGTGGGGAGTGTTTTAGGAATTGCCAATCGGACGCCAGAGCGCCACAGTCTCGATCGAGAAAGGAGGAGGCAAAAGGAAAAATAAAACGTCGCCCAGGCTGTCATGAAGTGTATCGTGAGGCTATAAAAGCACTCTCCTATGTGCAGTTTCATCTCAACCGCGAGCTCGTTCGCTTGGCGTGTCAGGGCAAGATCGTGTTGCCGTGTGATGCGCGAGATTGGCGCTCAAGGAGTGTCATCCATGGCCAATGCACCTCAGCATATCGATACCACTGTAACATGAAATGTGTCTGTGGCACAGCCGGATGGCAGATGCGGGCTGTGCACGATGGCTAGCAGTACCACCAAACTAGGGCCACTCTGATACGGTGTGATGAACCTGAGATATATAGATTACGTCAACGAGGAAGGGGAGAACGAGGTTATGGTGGAGCTGTTATGAAAATTAGAAAACGAAAAAGAGAGTGTATCAGCTGAGCAAGTGTACGATCTGAGAAGGGAGGGATGGGATGGTGGGAGGAGGAGGAGAGGGAAGAGGGGAGATGAGAAACGGAACAGGGCGATCGAACACGGGAATATGCTCGGCTTCTGATAGGATTCCGCGTTTTGTACACATCCGAAAAGCGGTCGACACATATCAAAATATCCGGCACAGGGGGGGGGGTATAAAGGGTGGGATCCGCAGGAGATGGATCCAAACGCTGTCTTCCCTCGACACGCACGACCAGTCAGCCAGCGAGCGCAAGTGATGGGTACCAGACGGGAAGAAAAGTCCCACGGTCCCGTTGGGGGGGTCGTTGTCGGTTGGCAGCAACGTTTTTGATATGCACGCCCGATTTTGAGCTGGGATTTATAACACCAATTATCCTCCGCTAACTATCCCGGCACCGTCAGCATTGCAGGTCCCCTCCCCTCCCCGCTCACCGTCCTCCCCGTCCCCGACCGTACAAAACTCACCGCCCGCCCATATTCCCGCTTTTCCGTCGCTGTCGTCCCCCACGTCGTCCCCCAGCCTCTCTCTCGCCTGCCTCGCCCATGATCCATCTCGATCGGAGCCACCACCATGACCTCGACCAAACCCAAAAGCAGAATCTAATCTTGTCCCGCGATCACGGCGCCCCCCACTTTGACTGGGGCGACCTCTCCCACACGCCCGACGCTCCCCCCTTCTTCCACGACTCTCTACACCCTCAACAGCCCCTTTCCCCGCACAACATTCACTTCCCCTCCGACACCACAACATCCCCCGCCCATCACCCACACGACCTCCACGACGACAAGAGCTCCTCCCTCTCCCCCGCACCCGACTCTGGCTCCCCCCCGCCCCAACAAAACGCCGCTCCTCTCACCCACACGCAGACTCTCCCCCATCACCCCGCCCCAGACAAACAAGAGCCAGACCTCGCCATCGAAGGCACCCTCACCCCTCTCACCGAGCTCTCCCCCGCACCAGACCTAGACGACGCCCCCGACGACACCAAAGACGTCCCCGACGATCTCAAGGAATCCTCACACCCAATCCCGTCCTCGGCCTCACAGGACGACCCCACCCGCGACAGACGACTCCAGCCCACCGTCCGCATAAACGGCACCTCTTCCCCGCCCACCTCCAGTGCCAGCTCGCCCTCCAGACAGTTTTCCACCAGTGATCCATTCTCGGCTCGGCTCAATGGCACTCCCGCTGCCGCTGGTTCATCTCATTCCAGAGCATCCTCGGGCGAATTTCTGGTGCCGCCACTCCCCTCCGGACTCTCTGCGCCCGCTACCGGTCATCCCTCCAGCGACTCAAAGGTCGTCCGAATTCTCGAGATAAATGCCGAACTCTTCAAGTGCGCCAGTCTCCTTGTTTGTTTTCTCCCCATTCACCTTTCATCAGAGTCTGCTTGGAGTTTCAGGTCCGTGGGATCCCAATCTCAGACTCTCGGTTTCAACAGTTTGTCCCTCTTCTTCAAACATGCCAATTTCCTCCTCACATCTTACCAGGTATGCGGTGCGACTCCAGGTAAACCTGACATGGTTGGCTGCAGCTGCGGATCAACGGCATAATGTATGCGTTTTCTCTCGTCGAATTCACTCTTCGCATCCTGAAAAGCATCACTTTAGAGCCCCAACATTACACTCCCAATCATGGAACCGCCCGTAGCAGTCGCGTTTGTATCCATGGACCGAATACACCATCTCTACGCCGACATCTCAACAATATTTGCCAAGGACGTCGCGCGGAGACGGCTCCTCAACGCGGCACACCAGGGTTCTCCAACTGCCCCCTCTGCAGCCCCTAACGGGAAGCGCACGCGACCAGACGACTTTCCAGACGTCGTCAGCAAGCGGCGCGACATGGGCGAAAATAAACCACAGGTAACCCAGGCACCCCCTCCCCCTATCATGTTGTTACCCAGTGCTATCCCACATCCCCATCCTCCAAGCACTTTCCCCCCTCTGAGTTATCCTAACATCGCCATGTCGACTGCACCAGCCATGCTACAGAGCCCGCGTGTATCGAGTCCCGCGATGCCCCCGCCATCAGCGACTCCATCTCTTCCGTTTGGTGCAACAGAAGCCTCGATCGCTGCAAGTACGCGCGCCCGCGCGCGAGAGCTTCAGATTCAGCAAGCCAGAGAACAACAACTACGGCACGCTGCACAGATGCAACAAATGCAAGCCGGTCGGCATATGTCACCGCCTTCAACGTCTCAACAAGTCCCGCAGGGTATGGCCGGTGGACAATCAAATACAGGATTTGGACCACAGGCACAGCATCCTAACTCAATATTGCAGAACCATAACCACCCGTTCATGCAGTACATGATTCAACAAATGCCTCAGTTCACCTCGCTTCCTCCGCAACAACAGATGCAGAAGCTGCAGATGTTTCAGGTATTCAGTGCCTGGAGACTCTCTCTTGTCATTCGACTCACTAAATCCCTAGAATGTCCTTGCACAGCGGCAACAGCAACAACTCCAAAATCCTCAGGGAGCTACCCCACAACGCAATCCCCAGATGGCTGGCATGGCACCGAACGCTTCGATACCCACGATGTCCAACGGAACATTGAGCGCTGGTGGTGGTCCCAGCCCAGTGTCCCCCCTCGCTCAACAGTCACCAGTGATGTCGCAACAACAACAAGTGATCAACCCACCTGCTCAAAATGCCATGTTCTCTTTCGGTCAGGGCCACACCAACCCGGGAATGGATCCGCGCATGGCAGGCTCGAATTCCTCCTCGCAGATGCAAGGAGGAATGCCTAACAACATGAATATGAACCAGCAAAGACAGCTTATGTTCATGCAGCAGCAAATGCGAAATACGAATGGAAACATGAATGCCGTTCCGAACATGATGAACTCACAGCAGCATGCCTATGCGATGGCCCAACGCATGGCTCAAGCAGGACCATCACAACCTGGCAGCGGCGTAGGTGGGTCGCCCATGTCGGCGTCGGCAGGTGATCAGTTTCCCGCTTTGCGTTCCAATTCGACGATTCCCGGCATTGCGCGGAGTGCACGTTCTCCTTCCGATGGTGTCCATTCGCCAATGACGCCGCGGGCACCATCGAGGCTTTCGCAGCAACCTCAGTTACAACAGAACGACTACTCCCAAGCAATGATGCAGCACTCGCATGCTGCTATGGCTCAAAATCCGGCAACATTCAACCCCCAGGTTCAAAATCCCAACTGGCCGCAGAGTGGTCAGCAGCCGATGCAGCAACAGATGGCAATGGTTGCTGGGCAGATGAATGGCTACTCCATGCACTCGCCGAATAACGCTGGTGTTGGTGGTGGATTCTTTGGGTCGACACCGTCACCTTCGAACCCAAATTGGCAGCAACATCAGCAAGGCATGACGGGAAGCTATCCGTATGGACAGTCGATGGGCCAACACCCGCTATCAGACCAGGGTCGTCTATCACACATGACCGGTATGTCCATACCTCAAAACATGAGCCCCATGGCGGACGGCTCGGGTGCTCCTGGGGAGTACGACATATTTAACTACACTGGTTCATGATGTCTATTCGATTTCCCTTTCCTCTTCTGGACGCGGATGGTTGTCACTCTTTCCCGTTCGACCATTCTAATGATCATTATCGCCTCGAGGTGTTGTCTTATATGGTTTCCTTTCCGTTTCTCCTTCGCTCCGTGACGACAGCAGGTTGGGATCTTGGTTCGGGCCTCCGGCAAAGATGTGTACCTTGCTCCCTGGGTTGATTGACCAAGTTTCATTTATTTTCCTGCGATACTATACACCGAGTCCACCTGATGGCATATCATTTTCGCTTTTACGCAAATAGTCTGTTATGAAGTAGGTCTATCTGTATGCTGTAGAAAGAACACTGTTCAAGTTCGTTCGATGTCCCCATGATCATGACATCCGCGCAGCCTTTTTACTCGCCTGCGCCTCCCACGGCTGCCGATGGTGTTTACCAAGCTCTCCGTACAGGAAAAGGATGCGTTTTTCGGACTCCTCGACGAGTAAGTGCCCACGATTCAACACCATGCGTTGGTTGTGACTGATCGACGAATCCTCGCAGGTACTTTCAGTCGCGACCCGAGCTATTTGGGCAGAGTGGCGGTGGTCAGGGGATGAGCGGGCTTGCTGGGACGGGTATCTCGACCGCGGCGGCAGCGTCGGTCGTCCAACGCGCGCTCGCGGCCAATACGACGGGTTCGCACGGAGGCGCTAGCGGTGCGTCGGGCAAGTCGAATAATCCGTATGCGGCGATCACGACGGTGCGTGCGACCCCGATCCCAGCCCTCCCTCTCCTTGCAGGTTCACTGCAAGTGACTCCGTGACTGACGTCCTCGTGCGCTGACGATGGCTATTATCGTCCCCTCGTTCAATTTAGCCCAGCAGCGCTGACGTTGCCCATGCGATGTCGGTCGGCCGCGTCGCTGCAGCCTCCCTCGCGTTCTCTGGTGGAGGTCCCGCATCGTCCCAATCGCACTCGTCCTCCCCATCGCCACTGTCTCTGATCCAACATGCCAACGCCAGCTTGAAGCCGGCGGCGGACGGCCCACCGTCGCTGCCCCGCCGTGCGACGTCCAACGCAGCTGTGCCTGTGACGGAACAGGCGCCGTCGCCCGGATCGGAGATCGATAAGCTTTTGACGCGCAAGGCGAGTGCTCTCTTCTCCCCCCGTCCCTACTAGCACCCCTGTCCTATCCCTGCCGTCCCCAGCCCTACCCTAGTACCCCTACCCCTACCCTGTCCTATCTCGTCCCTATTTCTATCGTACCCTACCCTACCCTACCCTATCCCTATCCCTATCCCATTCCCATTCCCATTCCCATTCCGTCTGGGTCGTCCCGTCCCGTTCCGTCCCTATTTTGATGACCCCAAGCATCTGACGAACTCCCAACGCACACATCAGACGAGCGTCTTTTCCGCGTTCAAGAAGCAGCCCACGGCGGGCGTAACTATACCCCCCGCATTCGTCGCCCAGAAAAACACCTTTGGACCGCCGCCGGTGCGACGCACGATCTCGGAGACGAGCACGGGTAGTACGACGCTGAGGGGCAGCGGTGGGGGTGGGGGTGGGGGTGGGGGTGGTGGGACGCGCGCCCCGATAAGAGAGGTGGCGACGCCCGAGGAGGAGGTGGCAGAGGGGGAATGGGCAGAGGTGTTGTATGATTATAGCAGCGAGGTGCGTCGTGAAAGCATCCAGGTGACTATGGGGGCGTGACGCGTCGTTTGACAGGATCCGGGCGATTTGGCGATCGAAGCTGGTACGAGAGTCTTTGTCACTGCCAAATCGTCGGAAGATTGGTCAGTCTTTTTTTGTTGTGCAGCAGTCGTCGTGTCTGACTTGAATGCTTGCAGGTGGACAGGTCAGGTAGAGGGACAGGAAAGAGAGGGTCTTTTCCCTGCATCCTATGTGAAGCTTCTGTGACGTCTGGGTTGGAGGATCTACTGACCGAGGAATCGTTTACACCCACGCTAATGCATTGTATCCATACGTTCATGCGTTACAGAGATCATCATTGGGTCAATCAAAACGACGAGGGTATGATACAATGTCAAGTACAGAACGAGAGTGGGAGATAGATCGTGTATGCAAGTACGGCTACAGCGGCATGGGTGTCCATGGGAAACGCACCAGAGTCCGTCAGGTATGGGATTACACAGGTCTCTATTGGCCAACCAGATGGGTCGAGTTCACGAGTGTCCGCGAGCACATAGGATGTTCAAGGGTAGAGATGAGAGATGAAAGATCGTCCAATGCAAGAAAGAGTGGCGTTTTTTTTTTTGATAGAAGCAAGATTTTGATGTCCGCTTGGTGCGTGATCGTCCCCGTGTTCCCCCCAGGAAAAGATCAGACGTCGAGGACGTGTTGATTGGCCGCCACCCGAAAGACGGAGGACCGCGAGTGAACCAACCTTCGGAAAGTACCCCCGTGGCCTTGAGGATGATGCTCAGGGGGCTCGACAATGGTCACGGCAGGGGGCGCAGCACATGCTTTGGTGGTCAAAACCTCCCTGTCTTGTGTCTTCGTCGCTGCATTCCACATACGACTAAGGAAACCAGGGGTGCTGAAGCTTTCTTTGATCCGCGGCGAACCCACAGGAGTATTGATGCCCTTGGTCTGCAAGGCTATCGATGCTCCGTACACGTACGAGGTCACACGCGGCTTCCCGCCATGACGATGCACGACTCTGATAGAGCACGCCTCAGGCAGAGCGGGACTGCGGTTCTCCTGGCTCGTCGGGGAGGAGTGGCCTATCGCCTTGACGGTCGTCGCAGAGTTGATAGACGACGTGTCGGATACTTTTCTGCCTTCACGGCGGATCTGAGACGGAAGAGAGCCAAGCACAGACCGTTTCTTGGACAGCAACTTGCTATCTTCGCGTTCATCCTCTGGGCTAGTGATCGAACCAGTCGACGAGTCCGTGTCCTCCGTCAAGGAGTCCATCTCAGAGTCGGTCGCGCCCAAAGTGTCGGAGCTATGACTACTTGACAACGGGGATGGCAGGATAGGCGGCGGAGGCTGCCGACCCGTAGGATTGTGCAGTACGCTCAACCGGCTATTAGACATCCGTTTCGCAAGGCCACGGACTGTCGACACGATGGAGGAGCTGGTCGTGACTTGCGGGCGAGGAAGGGGATCGTAAAGAGGAGGCGGGGTCGGAGGCTGCTGCGCCTGAGCTCTCGCTTTCCCGGCCTTTGCAACCTTTTCGACGGCGGCGACCCTCACTTCTTGAGGGCTCGCGGGATCAGTCTGCTTGTTAGCGATGAAGAGTGCAAAGTGCTTTACTGCCTCGTCTTCGTCGAAGCGAAGATCGTAATCAAGCAGGAAGAGAAGTTGCTTTTCCATGAGGTTTACCTCTGCGAGATCGAAAAGGGAGGCATAAGCAGACCAGTGCTTGTTTTTGGGAGACGAGTCATTAAGATATTTTGCAGCAACGATGAGAGCCGCCAAGAAGACACGGTGACGGGTACAAGGCATGCCTGTCAAAGTGGTATCAGGATAAGCGGACGATGACGGGGTGGACTCACCCTTGGCCATGGCGGGCAGCTTTGCACGCAGACGATGGAGGTAGATGAGGGTGGTGAGCAAGGTGGGTACCTGCACGTTGGATTTTAGGATGAGCTGCACGATAAAGGACTCCAAGCTAGGGAGGCGGAAAGGGGGCGGTGCGACGTCGCGGGCGAGCTTGTCCGAGGACGCGGGCTTGACAGGGGTGGGCGGCGGGGTGGGTAATGGCGGGGTCTCGGCGGGGGGCTGATCTTCAACCATGATAACCTGCGCTGCCTGGAGAGCGATATAATGGACCATTTCCATCGAGACACGTTTGCTCATCAGGTCAACGAAACCAGGGTTGTGGAGGGAGGCGGGGAGGAGAGATGCGGGGTGACGACGGTCGACGGACATTTTTTTTAAGGGAATGACTTGATAGAGAATGTCGCGGGATGGCCCCGGAGGGGGGGCGAACAAAATGAAGCAAAGGGGAAGGAATGAAACGGTTGGATTTGCGGCACTGCCGATTTAAATAACACGCGTCGAGGTCACGGGATTGGAAAATCAACGAGGGTGGGTTCCATCCTCGACGTCGACTTTTTATACCCGAATCTTGTCCCATTTCAAGTCGGACTGGTTTGAATGGAGACTCACCTTTGAGCACAGACCGACCTGCAATGTCAATGTTGCCCTTGTCCGATTGGTTCACCACACTTGCCTTGGTATTCGGTGGCTGCTGCAGGTACGCCCGTCGAGCGAGCCAAGGTCGTAGGCTGATCAGTGAAATAGTAATGCAATCGCCACAGAGCGGCTTACCTCCGAGAACCCTCATTCAGGCATCCTCATCACATTTTTGCAGTTCCTCATCGTCTCCCTCTACGCTCTCCCGAGCCAGTTCGCATTCTCCATCCCCCGGAATTCCTCCACGACCGACACTCGGTCGACGTGGCTTCCCCGCTTAAGAAAACGTAGAGTACCTCTCTTGCCTTACCTTGCGCAGGTCGCACTCTTCTTTGTGCTCTCTGTCCTCAACAATGCTGCGTTCGCATACGACATACCCATGTCGGTCCACATCATCTTCCGTAGCGGCGGCATGATCATCAACATGCTCCTCGGTTGGTTCCTCGTCAAGAAACGGTACGTCCCCCGTCCCCGCCTCCGCTCCCCAACGACTCAGCAATACCATCCCCTAGATATACCCTCAAACAAGTCGTCTCCGTATTCATAGTCACGATCGGAATCATCCTCACCACCCTCTCCGCCTCCAAACCCAAGTCCACCTCGCATGCACACCCAACCGACGACGCCGTCTCCCTCTACGCACAAGGCGTCTCCATCCTCAGCCTCGCCCTCCTCCTATCCGGATTCCTCGGACTCTCCCAGGACTACGTCTTTG
This sequence comes from Boletus putidus, assembly GCA_038094095.1. NCBI lineage: Eukaryota > Fungi > Basidiomycota > Agaricomycetes > Boletales > Boletaceae > Boletus > Boletus putidus. The sequence continues at coordinate 10,138 of JBBPTL010000423.1, forward strand.
CGCGCTACATCCAGCCCTCCGAGGCACAGACCGCTTCTGACCCCCTTGCACAGCCGTCCTGGCAGGAAAACATGTTTTACATCCACGTCCTCGCCCTCCCCCTCTTTTATTTCTCCCGAGAGAGCATCGCGACCGAGTTCGCCCGGTCGAGCGCCGGTCCGACCGTCTCCCTCCCGTCCGTCCCGCTCGTGCTACCTTCCACGCTCTTGTATCTCGTTGCGAACACGGTGACGCAGCTGTTCTGCGTCATTGGCGTCAACAGGCTCACGGGGCGCGTGTCGTCGCTCACAGTCACGCTCATCTTGACCGTACGCAAAGCCGTGTCGCTCCTTCTCAGCGTCGCCGTGTATGGCGGCCAAGCGAACGCCGTGATGTGGTCTGGCGCTGCGTTGGTGTTCGTGGGTACGATCGGGTACTCGACCGGGACGCGGTCAAGGGTCAAAGACAAGAAGGATTGACCTGATGTGGCTTGTAGAGAATCCAACTATCTCTTACTTTGGGTTACGCGGCGGATGTGTAGATAGTCTAGAAGGTGCCCATGGTAGACATAAAATTACTAACGACATTATTGGAAGACGATATTGTGCATAAGACGATGAACAAGTAGGCACGACGAACGGGCTATAAGTAGGTCTAGACTTAGGCTTCTTGGCCTGTCGCGATATCCCAAGTCTTCTTGATCAGCGCGACAGCGGGCTCCGTGGAATCTTGAATCTTTGCAAAGCCGACAGTGCTGAGCGTCGTCGCATAGTTGCGAAGGTACGGTGCATACTGGGGATAGACGTTAGAAATAAGCCCAGGATTGGCAGGCAGAGGAGAATGACGAACTGTTCTGCAAAAGTGTCTGTACCACCCCCAAGTCTCCCAGGTCCTCCACTCGTTATTGGACCATGTCAGACGCTGTTCCCATGCTTCGTCTCCGATGACACTGTGGCCATACGGGTTCTGGTAGGCATCGCCCGGCGAGGGTGCGAGACACGACACGAAGCCCTCGATCGTCCCCGAAAGCGCGCCCTTTTGCTCGCGAGTGAGACTCGTAAACGCTTTCAGAGCGGTGATGAGCTGAGGACTCTCCGCCGAGTCATCTACATCGAGAAAAGTGAGGTAAAGCATGCACTGCAGGAAAGACGGAACCATACCTTGTTTGATGGGCTTCACCTCCCCGTCCACCTCCATACTCGCCACGTCCGCGCCGCCGCTCGCCTTGACACGCGCAATGCTATCGTCCTGTTCCTTCCTCAGCGCTGCCACC
>JBBPTL010000424.1:0-13007 GCA_038094095.1 Boletus putidus
CTACCCGCGAGAAGTCTGGATCGTAGCAATAGAACGTTCTAGAAGATGAAGGGAATGCTGATGTAATGTAAGGTGAGGTAAGCATAATAGCACATAGGGGTTATCCCCCATGTAACTGTAGTCTGAAAACTAAGTCCCAGTCGTAGGAAACAGAGGAAAAAGAAATACTCGTAACATTACCCCCCTCGTATGGATGAGGCACCGACTCATCCTGACCTATCCCCCTCATTCCCCTCGTAGTCGTAGGCGTCCTCTGGATCGTAATCTCTGAAATTGCAATTGGCGACAACGTGGCCAAGGCCTCCACAAAGTCCACACTGCCTCGCAGGGCAGTTGGCTGAGGCATGTCCAGGTGCGGTAGTTCGGCACCACGGGCATATAAACTCTGGGCAATTTCGGTGCGTATGTTCGAGCGAGCGGCACTCCATGCAGTGGAGTGCAGGAGCCCGAAAGGGCTGGGGTTCGGGGGTGCGATCATCGATGAGGATGGGGTTTGCCATGGTTCCTTGAGGAGAGGGAACCGTGTAAGGCAGGGGTGCAATGGTGGGTGTGACAGGGCGAGTGGGGGCGTTGAGAGCGGGGGTTCCTCCTCTGGATAGGGCTTCGGCTACCCGTTTTCCCATCGCAGTGAGTGATACAGTGCGAGGAATGCCCCCTACCTCTAGGAGAGTCTGTCTCGTTCGAGCTCCGTGAGCTGGAAAACGGCCGCCTCGACGAGCAGTCTGAGGCTGCTGCCTGATCCCGGGGGTGGGCTCATCGAGGCTGGTCCGAAAGGACTCAAGGGAGGATGTGGTGGGGGCAGGGCTGGCGACGAGCGTAGGGGGCGTGGGGGAAATGGGATGGGGTACATAGCATGGGGAGTTTACCACGGGGGCGGGTACAGGTGTGGGAGTGGGAGATCCGTCAACAGGGGGATATACGGGAGGGGGTGGCGGTGCAAGTGCCACAGGGTTGCGGATGGGGGTCTGAGAAAAATAGATGGACTGCTGGACGGTTGATAAACTGAGGAGGATGGGGCGGAGGATGTGGAGGACTGTGCCTGGCACGATCTCATCGACGATCCTTCCAAATCCTTCTTCAAACAATAAGTCCAGGGTCATGGTGCGGGCTTCTGAGAGCGCGCGTTCTAGAGTAGCGGTGTAGACCAGGGGTAGCCCATCTGGGCAAAGCATAGTATGGATGTTGCGTGCTAAGGCGTAACTTCGATAAAGGCATGCAAAATGCCGGAGGGTGGGATTGTTGATAAATGATGGAATACGCTCAATGGATAAAGTGGCGACAGGATTTTCGAGGATGGTCGCAAAGAGGACACGATGGGCGAAGGGAGGAAGATGGATGGAACGGATGGGGATGTCCGGAGCTCCGGCAGCAGAGGGGGCAGGGTTGGTAGTGGGGATGGACATGGTTGTTTAGTGAGGGAAGTGGGGAAAGTCCTTGGGATTCCTGAGTTTATAAGCGCAAAGGAGGCTTTGCGCGTGTTTGAGATTTCCCTCGGGTTCCCAGGTGTTCTCTGCTGCAGAATACCCTTCCCAGGATACCAAGTACTGCCTTCGTGCCTTGGTGCCTCGATGTGACAGAACCTTCTCTATTTCGTATTCTTCATCTCCGTCTATTGTATCTGGCGGAGGGTTTGTGTAATTGGGTCCATGCTCGGGGGTTTCCCGATAGGACGATAAGAGAGAGGTGTGGAAGACGTCGTGGATCTTCCAGGTGGGGGGAAGGCGGAGACGGAAGGCGACGGGGGAGATAATTTTGCTTATCTCAAAGGGTCCTTCCCTTCTGGGGGCAAGCTTCTTGGACGGGTACCTGAGTCTCAGATTACGCCCTTCTAGCCATACCTTATCTCCAACCTTCCAGGGGCGGAACTTTGACGTGATTCGTTCTTTCATACTCCACTGGGCTTTCTCATGCGCAGCGAGGGCTTCTGAGCGGCTTTCCGTAAGTTCTGTGAGACGGGTTTCTAGAGCGGGGAGGAACATCTTTCCCATTGGCGGATAAGCTCTTGGCTCATATCCGAGGATAAGGGAGAAAGGGGATTTTCCCGTGGCGGAATGGACAGTGGCGTTATGGGAAAATTCAGCCATTGGGAGGAGATCTGCCCATTTATCGGGTCTTCCATCGCAAAAGATGCGGAGATAGGTTTCGAGTTCTTGGTTAACTCGTTCGGTTTCTCCATCGGTCTGAGGATGATATGCAGAGGAGAGGGCGAGGTCGTATTTTAAGAGGTGGGAGAGTTCTTGAGCGAAGGCGGAGGCGAACTGTGGGCCTCGATCGGAGATACAGCGGTCGTGGAGACCGAAACAAGTGAAGACTTGTTCAAAAAAGAGCTTGGCTATGCCCGCAGTGTCTATCGTTTTGTGACAAGGGAGGACAATTACCCCCTTCGTAAGGCCATGGTCGACCACGACCATGACAGAATCAAAGCCCTGGGATGGGGGGAGATCTGTGATTAAATCAACGGACACCTGTTGAAAGGGGCAGGTGGCTTCGCTGTGGAGGGGCATGAGAAAGGGCACCGTGGGATGGGTATTCACCTTGTGTGCTTGGCAGCGGGCACAACCGGTGACAAAACGGTGAATAAAGGTACCCATGCCGGGCCACCAATGGTCACGCGAGACCAGGTTCTGGGTGCGGAAGATTCCGCCGTGTCCCCCCGCTTCGCTTTCGTGCAAGGACCGCACGAGGTCTGACCGGGCCGGCTCTGGAATGTAGAGGCGGTGGCGGAAGTACAATTTACCATCCTCGTAGAGCCAGTTGGTAGTGGCGGCCCGGGGGAAGCCAGGGGTGTTATCGTACAGGGCCTCCAAGGCGCGCTTTACAACGGGGTCGGTGGAAGAGGAGACGGCCATCTTGGAGGCGAGGGCAACGTCAAGGGCTCGGACAAAGAGGTGGTCGGGGAGGAGCGTGGTGGCGGTGTTATCGTTGGAGGTGTCCACTTCATTGTGACAAGAGAGTGCATCGGCGGGACCCATCTGGGTGCCAGGAACATTGTGGTAATGCAGGTCAAAATCCTGCAGGAACATTGCCCATCGGGCTTGGCGGCGGGAGAGTTTCTGGGGTTGACGGAAGTATGTCAAGTTCTTGTGGTCAGTGATGACCGTCACGGGGTGGCCAGTGCCACAAAGATAATGGCGCCACTCTTCGAGGGCGTAGATAACGGCGAGCAATTCACGGTCATAGATATCGTAATTGCGCTCGGCGGAGGAGAGGGTTTTCGACAGATAGGCACATGGGTGAAGGTTCCCATTGCCATCGTTTTGCATGAGTACTGCTCCAGTGGCAGTAAGGGAGGTGTCGGTCATGACGGTAAAGGGTTTTGCGGCATCTGGCATTGCAAGTACTGGCTGTTGCAGGAAGGCGGATTTAATTTTCTGGAACGCCTGTTCACAGATGGGGGTCCATTCCCACTTGGCTCCTTTCTTTGTTAGATCGTGGAGTGGGCGAGCAATCGCAGAGAAGTTCATGATGAATCTGCGATAAAAGTTGCAGAAACCAATAAACGATCGGACTGCTTTGACACTGGTGGGGGAGTTCCACTCTTCAATGGCATGGAGTTTGGTGGGGTCCATCTTGACCTGCCCTTCTTTTACGACCATGCCTAGATATTCTACTTCAGCAGTGTTGAAGGAGCATTTCTCAAGCTTCAGGAAAAGCTTGTGTTCGTGGAGTCGTTCCAGGACTTGCCAGGTTCGTTCTTTGTGCATGGCAACGTCTTTTGAATGAATGAGGAGGTCGTCCATATAGATGACGAGCCATCCTTTGGCCATGAGATCTCCGAAGATATGATCCATGAGGGCCTGAAATGTGGCGGGGGAGTTGCAGAGTCCAAAGAACATGACTGTCGGTTCAAACAATCCGAACGGCATAATGAACGCGGCCTTCCATCGATCATTAGGTTTGATTAGGACGTTGTTATAGCCCCAGCGGATGTCCATCTTGGTGAAGACAGATGATCCCTTGAGGCGGTCTACAAGATCTGAGATGAGGGGAAGGGGATAGGCATTCTTTACCGTATGGGAATTGAGGTAACGGTAGTCTTGGCAGGGACGGAGGGAGCCATCTTTCTTTGGTACGAAGAAGAATGGGGCGGCTTGTGGGGACTTCGATGGAGTGATCTTTCCCGAGGCGAGGTGTTCATCGACGAATGCTTTGCAGGCTTCGGCTTCCTTGGGGTTCAGAGGGTAAGCCTTGGCAACTTTTGGTGTAAAGTCTTTATTGAGGTCGATGGCGTGATCAAAGCTTCGGGAAGGGGGAAGTTCATCGATTGTCTTTTTCTCGAAGACATCGGCAAAGTCCTTGTAAGCATCCGGTAGTACTATCTTTGGTTTTTCCTCTTTCATAGCAAGGTCGGTAGAGAGGGTGGTGCGGCGTATGGGATATGCGTTTTGAGTGCTTCGCTCTATGCGTTTCTTCCAGAGGCGAGCTGTTTTAGTGTCTGGATCAAGATCAAGGTATCGCACCAGGTATCTCTGGGCGAGGCTTCGGGGAGAGTCGTGGCAGGGTTTCTTCGGTTGGTTTGGGATTTCTACTTTCCCAGTAGACCAGTTGATAATGGGGTTGGCTTCACGAAGCCAGGGGAGTCCTAAGATGATGTTTTCTTTCCCACAGTTGAGGACAAGAAAGTCTCGTTGTTCTTCGATTTCGCCTATGCAGACGAATAGTGTAGTTTTGTGGCATATAACGCCTCCTTGGTTGGACGTTCCGTCCACATTCTGAGCCTTCAGCGGCTTCTGGAGTCGCTCCATCGGGAGTTTCCTTCGTTTGACCAAGTCTCGGTCAATAAAACATCCAGTAGCACCGCTGTCTATTAGTGCGGTGACGTCAACGACTTGCGCATTCTCCTTTGCGTATAGTGAGAGTGGGATTTGAATAGATTGGGCATTTCTATCTGATACAAATATGGGAGCAATGACTTGAGGAGGAGAAGGCATCGAAACTTCCCTCCTTTCTAAAAATCTTTTGGCCATTCATCGGCCACTACCGTTGCTGCGACGGTTTCATTATCTGCTTCGTCTTCTTCGAAGCATGCTTTCAAAACTTTTAACACCTCTTCTTGAGGTACGTTCCTCTTTCTCAGCTCGTCAACATATTGTCCCATTGGAGAGGGCTTGGGAGTTGCTGGAGCGGGGGTGTAAGCGGCCCTTATTCTCTGCAGGTTGCGAGGCGGGCGAGGAGGTGCGGATGATCCAGGTCGACGGGGGTGGTTGGAGGAACGACAGCCTACTTGGTGACAGATGAAGCATTTATTGTCTTTCATATAGGCGGCGCGTTGTACCGGAGTGAGGCGGACTGCGTCAACGTCCATCGCGTTCGGGTCTCGTCGAGGACGGGAGGACCCTTGGTTAAAAGGGATAAAGGCTCTTCCGGCCGAGAGATCGTCGATGCAACAGAGTTGGAAATGGAATTGAGAGGACTTCTCGATCCATCCTTGGAGAGTGGTGGGTACGGTTTCGACTGATAGGACCATGTGAGAGATGCGGGGGTGTAATCCTTTAATAAACCATTCGATCAGCGCATTCTGATCGGCAATCTTTGTTTTGGCGGCTAAGAGCTGAAATTCTGAGACGTAGTTCTCGAATCCCTCTTTCCGATTCCTGAAGTCCTGCCTGAGATTACCCATTTCAATACGGGCTCTGGCGGATACGTCATAAGGTATAAAAGCCTGTTTGAACACGTCAAGGAACTTGTTGAACGTTTTATCTTCTTCTGGGATAGCTTCATCTGTGATTTTGATGTACCATCCTTCTGCAAAGTCCTGCCCACGTCCTTTGCTCATTTTGTTAAGGCACGTGAGGATCTTGGCGAGCTCGTTGTAGTGAGCGCTGTTCATAGTAAAGTAGGCTGTCATGGCCAACATCCATTGGCTAGCATCATTTGCCTTGCCGGAAAAGTCGTCGGATAGACCAGCTTTAATTTCGGCTGTGCGGGTTGCCATATCAACGTCGTCGTCACCGGGTAGGGTGATATCTTCGTCTGGGGGAGGGAGAATAGTAGGAACGGTCCTAGAAGTAGGAGTGTTTGAGAGGTATTCGGATGGTGTGGGGGATGGGGAGCGGGACGGTATGCGGAATTGGTGACGGCGCGAAATGATGGGCAGAGGGGAGCGGCTTTACTGCGTAATAGCAGAAGCGAGAGTAGAGCTAGTTATTTTGTAACGTGGAACAGTACAAATAATGCTGATGCGCGTAGAACCTAGTCTGAAGCTGGCACTCAAAGTGTAGCCAGAAGACACTTGTGAAAGTGAAGAGGAAACTCAGACTCAAGTGCGCACACAAGAGATCTGGAAGGAGACTAGATTGCTAGCACAAGGTGCGTAGAACTAGCTGGGGAATATGTGTACAGAGTATGACCCTTTTTATAGGGTTAGGAATGGCGCACAGACCATGCGGCTGTGTATCGTACACAGACCATGTGGATATAAATGGACGAGCGGCGCTACCCGCGAGAAGTCTGGATCATAGCAATAGAACGTTCTAGAAGATGAAGGGAATGCTGATGTAATGTAAGGTGAGGTAAGCATAATAGCACATAGGGGTTATCCCCCATGTAACTGTAGTCCGAAAACTAAGTGCTAGTCATAGGAAACAGAGGAAAAAGAAATACTCGTAACACGGACCACAAGAACCTGACCTATTTCTGACAACCCCAGAACCTAAATTGATGCCAAGCCCATTGGCTGCTTGATATAACCAACTTCAACCTTCAGATCTCCCACGTTCCTGGGAAAGACTTGGCAGCCCCCAATGCCCTCTCACAACGACCAGACCTCGTACCAACAGACAACAATGTCAATGTCAATGTCACCCTCCTTCCCAATGACCTATTCATCAATCTCATCGACACCACTCTCTGGGATAAAATTTCCCAAACTTCCTTGACCGACCCCCTCGTACTATCCTCCCTACAGTGGATGGAAGATCTCCCTGCCCAATTCCAGTCCAGACTCTCTGATTGGCAACACGACGCAGGTGTCCTGACCTACCAAGGCCGAGTATACATCCCTGATAACTCAAACTTCCGCCGATCTGTAGTACAGCAGCACCACGATCACCCGACTGCCAGTCACCCTGGATATTTGAAAACCCACCAACTTGTTGCTGCGGAATTTTGGTGGCCTGGCTTGGCAACATTTGTATGCAAATACATCGAAGGTTGTGCCTTATGCCAGCAAGCCAAGGCCAACACTCATCCCACAACACCCCCGCTCCTCCCAATCCCCTCCTCGGCCTCCCAGCCATTCCAGCAGATGTTATGGATATTTCTTTTCCTTCACTTCGCTACAACTGGGACTTAGTCTTTGGACTACAGCTACATGGGGGATAGCCCCTATGTACTATCATGCTTATCTCATCCTGTTTACTTACATAAGCATTCCCTTCACCTTCTAGAATGTTCCTCTTGCTATGATCCAGACTTCTTGCGGGTAGTGCCACTCATTCCTATTTGGTTACCTGGTCCATGTACTATACACAGCTGCATGGTCTGTGCACTATTCCCAACCCTATATAAAGGGTCGTATCTTGTACTTGTATTCCCCAGCTAGTTCTATGCACTTTGTGCTAGCAATCTAGTCTCTTCCAGATCTCTAGTGTGTGTTACGGTTACGGCCCCTAGCCCCTAACGGACTTGTCTTTTCTTTTCGTTTCTTTTTATCTTATCTTTTCGCGTCAGTATTGACTACTGATCGCTCCAGACTTTCGCCTTGCTTGTCCCTCATGGACGCAGGCTCCCTTTCATTCTTTATTCATGCCTCATGGATGCCTCACTTATTCTATTCATTTCTCTTAGGTGCCTCACCTGTTGAGCACCCATCACGCTCCCTTTTCATATGCTGCCACACCTCATGGTTTGCACATGTTTACCGTATGTTCCCCTCATGTCCTGCCTCATGCATTCCACTCGTATTTAATCTCTGCGCCTCACGCGCATCACATGTTATTCATTTATATACAAACATGTACATACAGTATTATAGTATATAAACCCCAAGTGCTAGGCTGGACGTCCTCCAGTCTAGTTCACTTGGTTCTCCCCCTTGAATCCATTTGACATGAAGCTCATCCCCTCATTTATCTTATCAGCCAAAGTCGCTACCTTTGGGTGATGGCTGATGACGCTGCCCTTTACATTGCCAAGGCAGCCGACGCTTCTTGCATCCATGTCGATGACGCAACTCCACTCGACCCGCTCGGACCTTTGGGTCTATGCTGCGGTGTCTCTGATCATTCTTTTACTTTACGGTTCGGGTGCGGCCTATGGACCCTCACAGGTTTATGGGTTGTTTCACTTGAACTAGACTCTCATTCACCCATACCCCACACCATCGGTCGGCGCACAGCCTGTGCTTGGAACTGCTATATGAGAAGATGGTTATTATGTCACGCTGAGTAACCCTTGGCACTCTAGACGTTAGAGCCCGACACTAACCAGCCACTACTGATCCCTTTCCCATCCATTGACTGACACCCTCAACAGAGGAGCCGTTTCCAGACCATCGGAGCTAGTCTCACAGTGGCGTATTCAACACATCGGCAGGAGAAGGAGCCCAGTACATTTCAGGGACACACAGAGGTACAGAGAGTAGTAGGCACCCTCAGCATGAACGGCTGCATCCGCGCGGACCATTGCAAGAAGAAGACCACATCTAGGACGCGCAGGCAAGTGTTAGGGACAGTCGTCCCCTGTGCTGTTGCACTCATCGGAGCTAACGAAAACAAGGAAGGAGAAGCGGTAGAGGGATGCCCACTGAGGGGCCAGACGATTGAGTTCCCCGCCGATGACTTCCCCCATACATTGCTAATACAATTTCACCCTCTCTACCTGACGGACGGTCGGAGCGGGCCAGCACCCGCTCAATTGGATGATGTCGGGATGCCATTGAGACGATGAAGACGGGACCCGCTAGGTCCATCCCTGCGCAACGGCGCACATCCCTTCCCCCACAACGCGCAACGGAGCGCACTCAGTATCTACCACGAGGCATGCCACAGCCTACCAGCGACACGCTATCGCTATCACGGCCGACGAGCCACCATTGCTATCGCGATATCTCATCATGTGGAACAACGGTTCCACCCGACGATCTATTCCGGTACACTATGGTACCTACCCACGTCCACACCTAGCACCACGTGCTCGACAGAGCACCCTCTCAGACGACACGAGGCGTTATCACACCACACGTAGCACAGATAACGGGCCGATGGGCCCATCATTATGTTTATCCATCCCTGCGCGACGGCGCATTTTCCTGAGTGCTTCGGCACTTTCTGACATCTACCCGAGTCAACGGACTCATCCCACAGTTTACCCACGGGTTGAAAGAAACCCACCCCACGTACACGCACCGGCAGACACTGCTGGTAATTCCCTTTATGGTGCCTTACCTAACCTCTCGACGAGGATGACACGGGACAGGGCACATTATGTACAAGATAACAAAAAGGTACCGAAAAAGATAATCGCTGCCAGTTGGACAGGCATTGCTTAACTCAGAGGCGAGATGACAAAGCGGAGGGCCTGATGAGTACTTAGATAGTAGATCTATTTTTGTATTCAGTAATGGACTGTAATGACATGTCCTGGGATGACGAAAAAAGCACCGAGAAGTCCGATGCCAAGGGCAAAGGACGAGATGCGGGGGCTGCCGTACACGGTATGACCTTCAAAGAAGCACGCGTGTTCTTCTGTGATGTCGAAGACACGGAGAACAAAAAGTCGGGAAAAGCCCGAGCCTGAAAGGGGTATGCGCCCTGGAGGGCGGAAATAGATATTCTCTTCTCTCAGTTGACGACCTCGCAGAAGTCGACCATATTTCATCTCATTTGCCATCAGAGGGGTCCCCAAAAGGGCTCAGCCGGGACGTTAAACCAGTGCTTAATTCCTCTACAAAAAATAAAAATATTGAAGACGATTTCCCCGATGACATCTTTGTGCGAAGCGTACGCACTGATCGGGAAATACTTATGACGATCAAAGTGGCTCCTGCTAGTCAGAGTCGCAACTTTACGAAAACAGAAGCATTGCTAGATAGTGGCGCAAATGCAATCTTCATTGATCATGTGTGGGCTGAGAAGACTAAGCTCCCGCTTAAACTATTACGAAACCCTATTCCCGTATTCAACGTGGACGGAACAAAGAATTCCGCTGGTAATATTATGCATGCCACAGAAGTGATCATCGAGTACCAGGGTCATCGTGAACGAGTTCTCGCTGAAGTTACTGACCTGGGAAAGAATCAGTTCATCCTCGGATACTCCTGGCTAAAGCGCCACAACCCTGACATTGATTGGATCAAGGGTGACGTAAAACTTACGCGCTGTCCTATGCATTGCCGAGCGCTGCAGGACAAGTCTGGATTTGTCAGAACCTTAGAAAAGGAAGAGGAAGATAACGCCTATATTGCGCATGCTATACTCCGGTCTCTTGATGAGCCAACTAAAACTGAGAAAACCCCTGAGGAACTTGTTCCAAAGGAATACCACGAGTATCTAAAGGTATTCTCTAAAGAAGAATCAGAGCGTATGCCAGTCCACAAGCCATGGGACCACGCGATTGATATGAAGGACACGTTTAAGCCCAAGAAAGGTCATATCATACCCCTCTCCTCCACTGAACAGGAAGAAGTTTCCGCGTTCATCGATGACCAAATGAAAAAGGGCTATATTTGTCCATCTAAGTCGCTGCAGACGTCGCCTGTGTTCTTCATGCCTAAGAAAGATGGCCAAAAGAGAATGGTACAGGATTACCAATACCTAAATGAACACACAGTTCGCAATAATTATCCACTGCCCTTGATCGCGCAGTTGGTAGATAAACTCAAAGGAGCAAAGCTCTTTACTAAAATGGATCTCAGATGGGGATACAACAATGTTCGCATCAAAGATGGTGACGAATGGAAGGCCGCATTCGTATGTTTCAGGGGCGCTTATGAACCCCTTGTTATGTACTTCGGCTTATGCAATTCCCCGGCCATGTTCCAAGCAATGATGAACGAAATCTTCGCAGATATGGATGATGTGGTGGTTGTCTACATCGACGACCTAATGATATTCACAAAAACAGATGACCCCATAGAACACGACAGGATCATGAAAGAAGTTTTAAAACGGCTAGAAGAGAACGATCTCTTCGTTAAGCTAGAAAAGTGCGTTTTCCGTGCCACTGAAGTCAAATTCCTCGGCATGATCGTGGGAAAAGACGGAATTAAAATGGATCAAACGAAGGTCCAGGCAATCTTAGAATGGCCAGCCCCAAGGAACGTTAAGGGCGTCAGGAGCTTTTTAGGTCTCGCCAATTTTTACCGAAGGTTTATCAAGGACTACGCGAAAGTTGCACGTCCCCTTAATAATCTATTGAAGAAAGATCAAACCTTCGAATGGCTTGAAGCTCAGCAGGTTGCGTTTGACACGCTTAAGCACTGCTTTACCACCACCCCTGTCATGGCATTCCCGGATAACAATTGCCAATTCCGCCTAGAAACTGATGCTTTGGATTTCGCTACAGGCGCTGTACTATCTATAGAAAAAGAATCTAAGTGGCACCCTGTTGCTTATATGTCGCACAGTATGTCTCCACAAGAACGGAACTACCCCATTGCAGATAAAGAGATGTTAAGCATCATCCGTGCTTTGGAGTTATGGCGGCACTATCTTGAAGGAGCTAGGCAATTTGAGGTCTGGAATGACCACGCCAATTTACAATACTTTATGAAAGCGCAGGATCTTAACCGACGCCAAGCTAGATGGCAGCAGTTCCTGACACGATTCAATTATGTCTTTGTTTATAAGCCTGACGCTACCAATACGAAAGCCAATGCCCTATCTTGCCATAAAGACCACACCATAGGCATTGAAAATGACAATAAAGCAGTCTTGATGATCCCGCCGGAACGGATAAGAACCCAAAAAGTTGTAATCTGTGATGAAGGCGACAAACTTCTAAAACTCATAAAACAACACACTGTGTTGCTTAAGGAAAGTGACGTACACGATCTTAGATTGAAGCACAGCGCATACCTTGCCAACGGTGTATTCATTAAAGATAACAAGCTTTACGTGCCCAATATAGAAGGGCTATGCCTAGAGGTGCTTTATGCACATCATGACTCTCCGGTTGCAGGCCATCCGGGTTATGAAAAGACGCTAGAGCTGATCCAGCACTCATACTGGTGGCCTGGCATTACTCCTTTTGTAAAGGACTACATTTCGCGTTGTGACAGGTGCGCACGCATGAAGGGCTCAAACCAGGTGCCAAGCGGCCTGTTACACCCTTTAGAAGTTCCTGAAGGACCATGGGAAGATATCTCAGCAGATTTTATCATGGGCTTGCCCCTATCCCATGGATCCAATTCTATTTTAGTAGTCGTTGATCGATTCTCCAAAGAAACAGTATTTATACCCACAGTGAAGACAGTCACAGCGCTTGACACCGCTAAATTATATTTGCATCATGTATGGAAGAACCATGGCCTTCCCCGATCGATCATCTCGGATCACGGCCCGCAGTTCGCATCCCAGGTTATGCAGGACGTTTGCAAACACCTCGGGATTAAAAGTAAATTATCTACTTCCCATCACCCACAGACAGATGGTCAGACGGAACGAATGAATCGTGACCTGCAGCAGTACCTGCGCCTGTTCTGTGCAGAAAAACAAGAGGATTGGGCGGACTGGTTGCCGATTGCCCAGTTCTCATATAACTCTAAAATGTCGAACGCAACACAGAAAACCCCTTTCGAGGTTACGCGGTCTTATGTTCCACGCATGGGAATTGAAACATGTGTTGCTAAGGCACCAGCTGCCAAAGCATTTGCCGATTTGATGGGCAAAACCCTTGAGGAAGCTGTTATGATTCGCCCCTGTTTCTTTTCTTTACTTACGAATCCTTCACTTGGATGACTAATCCGGCACAACCCGGAACCTTCTTATTCTTTCTACGTTGTTCTACAACGTTCCATAGGATTCTCATCCTATCTTTATCATTATCACGCCATAGCTTTCTTCCTT
>JBBPTL010000427.1:0-12964 GCA_038094095.1 Boletus putidus
TGGAAGGGCGACCTCCAGTTGATTTTTGCAGGTTGGAACACTCCTTGGAACAAAGCCTAGAGATGGTTGAAACATTGAGGCCAGTGGTAGAGGCAATAGAGTGGGCAGAATGGCCAGAATCAAGCATAGTGAGGATTGTGTTCTTTTGAGTAGATGAGAGGGATCTCATAATGATGGAAGTTGAAAACAAAGAGGTGTGTGAACTTTTTTGAACTCAGACATGATGTTTATATGTGTATCTTTGTTTTTAGAGCCAAACAAATACAAATATATCTTTCTTTGTTTAACATTTCACTGTTTGCATCAGAAGCACATAAACTGTTGCAATGACATTCCAGTTTTACAATGGGTGTATCTCCACAGCCACTGGATTAAATCACATGACCAAGAGCCCGATAGATACCCATGAGTAGGCACCATCTTTTATTACACTTCAGCTAAGCGAGATTCCCACATGTGCTTGCAGTGCACCTTGCACACCACATCAGGGTTAGGCATTGCAACAGTTTTTGGAGTCACTGTATGAGCTATAGTGTCAGAATCATTTACAAGTATATAAAGTGATCTATCAAGGCCAAGATATATCTGCTGAGCCCAGGAACCCTTGGACTGAACTTCCGAGCCATAATAATGCCAATATAAGGCTGGAGTCACTACTGAAACACCTACACAACTGATACAATATATGGACTATGATTTCATGATCATTCACAAGTACATAAAGTGATCTACCAAGGCCAAGATATATCTGCTGAGCCTGGGAACCCTCAGACCGAACTTCTGAGCTGAGATAATGCTGAGGTAAGGCCGGAGTCACTACTAGAGCACATACACAACTGATACAATATATGAGCTATAGTTTCAGAATCATTTACAAGTACATAAAGTGATCTACCAAGGCTGAGATATATCTGCCGAGTGTAACGTGGAACGATACAAATAACGCTGATGCGTTAGAATCTAGTCTGAGAGCTGCCACTCAAGTGTAGGCAGAAGACACAGGAAAGTATAGGAAAACTCAGACTCAAGTGCATATACAAGAGATCTGGAAGAGACTAGATTGCTAGCACAAAATGCGTAGAACTAGCTGGGGAATACTGGTACAGAATACAACCCTTTATAGGGTTGGGAGCGGCACACAGACCATGCAGCTGTGTATCGTACACAGACCATGTGAACAAATAAGGACGAGTGGCGCTACCCGCGAGTAGTCTAGATCATAGCAAATGGAACATTCTAGAAGAAGGTGGAAGGGAATGCTGATGTAATGTAAATGAGGTAAGCATAATAGCACATAGGGGCTATCCCCCATGTAACTGTAGTCCGAAGACTAAGTCCCAGTCATAGTGAAGTGAAGGAAAAGAAATATCCGTAACACTGAGCCCGGGAACCCTTGGACCGAACTTCCGAGCCGAGATAATGCCGAGATAAGGCTGGAGTCACTACTAGAGCACATACACAACTGATACAATATATGAGCTACAGTTTCAGAATCATTTACAAGTATATAAAGTGATCTACCAAGGCCAAGATATATCTGCTGAGCCCGGGAATGTAATGTGCGACGATACAAATGACGCTGATGAGCGTAGAACCTAGTCTGAAGCTGGCACTCAGAGTGTAGCCAGAGGACACTTTGGAAGGTGAAGGGAAACTCAGATTCAAGTGTGCACATGAGAGATCTGGAGAGAGACTAGATTACTAGCACAAGGTGCGTAGAACTAGCTGGGAAATACATGTACAGGATATGACCCTTTATATAGGGTTGGGAATGGCGCACAGACCATGCGGCTGTGTATTGTACACGGACCATGTGGATAAATGAGGACAAGCCGCACTACCCGCGAGAAGTCTGGATCGTAGCAAGTAGAACGTTCTAGAAGAAAGTTGAAGGGAATGCTGATGTAAGATAAAGTGAGGTAAGCCTAATACATAGGGGTTATCCCCCATGCAGCTGTAGTCCGAAGACTAAGTCCCAATCGTAGTAACGTGTAGGAAAAGAAATATCCATAACATTACCCCCCTCATATGGTTGAGGCACCGACTCAACTTGATCTATCCCCCTCATTTCCCTCGTAGTCGTAGGCATCCTCAGGATCATAATCTCTGAAGTTGCAGTTGGCAACAACGTGGCCAAGGCCTCCACAAAGTCCACACTGCCTCACAGGGCAGTTGGCTGAGGCATGTCCAGGGGTGGTAGTCCGGCACCAAGGACATATAAATTCTGGGCAGTTCCGTCGGGTATGTTCAAGTGAGCGGCACTCCATGCAGCGGAGTGCAGGAGCCCGAAAGGGCTGGGGTTCGGGGGTTCGGTCGTCGATGAGGATGGGGTTCTGTAGAGTTCCCTGAGGAGAGGGGACCGTGTACGGGGGTGGCGCAATGGCAGGGGTGACGGGGCGAGTAGGGGCGTTAAGCGCGGGGGTTCCTCCTCTTGACAAGGCCTCGGCTACCCGTCGTCCCATGGCAGTAAGAGACACCGTCCGAGGAATGCCCCCTACCTCTAGGAGGGTCTGTCTCGTTCAAGCTCCGCAAGCCGGAAAACAGCTGCCTCAACGAGCAGTCTGAGGCTGCTGCCTGATCCCGGGGGTGGGCTCGTCGAGGCTGGTCCGAAAGGACTCGAGAGAAGACGTGGTGGGGGCAGGGCTGGCAACGAGCGTAGGTGGAGTAGGGGAGATGGGGCGGGGAACGTATCGTGGGGAGTTTACCACGGGGGCAGGGACTGGCGTGGGAGCGGGAGAATCGTCAACAGGAGGGTATGCGGGTGGTGGTGGTGGTGCTAGTGCTATGGGATTCCGAACGGGGGTTTGGGAGAAGTAAATGGACTGCTGGACGGTCGACAGGCTGAGGAGGATGGGGCGAAGAATGTGGAGCACCGTGCCTGGCACGATCTCATCGACTATCCTTCCAAACCCTTCTTTGAATAGGAGATCTAAGGTCATGGTATGAGCTTCCGAGAGGGCCCGTTCAAGGGTGGCGGTGTATACTGGGGGTAGCCCATCTGGGCAAAGCATAGTATGAATATTACGCGCTAAGGCATAGCTGCGATAAAGGCACGCAAGGTGCTGGAGGGTGGGATTGTTGATAAACGACGGGATGCGTTCAATGGATAGGGTGGCAACTGGGTTTTCGAGGATAGTCGCGAAAAGGACGCGACGGGCAAACGGCAGGAGGCGGACAGAATGGATGGGGATGTCTGGGGCTCTGGCAGCGGCGGGGGCAGGGTTGGTAGTGGGGATGGACATGGTGGCTTAGTGAGGGAACTGGGGAAAGTCTTTCGAATTCCTGAGTTTATATGCTCGAAGGAGACTTTGCGTGTGTTTGAGGTTTCCCTCGGGTTCCCAGGTGTTCTCTGCTGCGGAATACCCTTTCCATGAGACCAGATACTGCCTTCGTGCCTTGGTGCCACGGTGTGACAGAACCTTCTCTATCTCGTATTCTTCATCTCCGTCTATTGTATCCAGCAGAGGGTTTGTATAATTGGGTCCATGTTCGGAAGTCTCCCGATAGGATGATAAGAGAGAGGCGTGGAAAACATCGTGTATCTTCCAGGTGGGGGGAAGGCGGAGACGGAAGGCGACGGGGGAGATAACCTTGCTTATCTCGAAGGGTCCTTCTCTTCTGGGGGCGAGCTTCTTAGACGGGTACCTGAGACGCAGGTTGCGCCCTTCTAGCCACACTTTATCTCCGACCTTCCAGGGGCGGAACTTGGATGTGATCCATTCCTTCATACTCCGCTGGGCTTTTTCATGCGCAGCGAGGGCTTCTGAACGGCTTTCCGTAAGTTCCATGAGACGGGATTCAAGAGCGGGAAGGAAGGTCTTTCCCATTGGCGGATAAGCTCTCGGCTCATATCCAAGGATTAGGGAGAATGGGGATTTTCCCGTGATGGAGTGGACAGTGGCATTATGGGAAAATTCGGCCATCAGGAGGAGATCTGCCCATTTATCGGGTCTTCCATCGCAGAATATGCAGAGATAGGTTTCGAGTTCTTGGTTAACTCATTCCGTTTCTCCATCAGTTTGTGGATGGTAGGCAGAGGAGAGGGCGAGGTCGTATTTTAGGAGGCGGGATAGTTCTCTGGCGAAGGCGGAGGCGAATTGTGGACCTTGATCTGAGATGCAGCGGTCATGGAGACCAAAACGAGTGAAAAAGAGTTTGAAAAAGAGTTTGGCTATGCCTGCGGCGTCTATTGTTTTGTGACAAGGGAGGATAATTACCCCCTTCGTAAGCCCATGGTTGACCACGACCATGACAGAATCAAAACCGTGGGAAGTGGGGAGATCCGTAATTAAATCGACGGACACCTGCTGAAAGGGACGGGTGGCCTCGCTACGGAGTGGCATGAGAGACGGCACCGTGGGGTGAGTATTTACTTTGTGCGCCTGGCAGCGGGCACAACCGGTAACAAATCAGCAAATAAAGGTACCCATGCCAGGCCACCAATGGTCGCATGAGACCAAGTTCTGGGTGCGGAAAATGCCACCGTGACCGCCCGCCTCGCTCTCATGGAGGGACCGTACAAGGTCCGACCGGGCCGGTTCCGGAACATAGAGGCGACGGCGGAAGTACAACTTGCCATCCTCATAGAGCCAATCGGCGGCGGCAGCCCAAGGGAAGCCAGGGGTGTTGTCGTATAGGGCCACTAAGGTGCGCTGCACAACGGGGTCAGTGGAAGAGGAGGCGGCCATCTTGGAGGCGAGGGCAACATCGAGGGCCCGGACAAAAAGATGGTCAGGGAGGAGTGTGGTGGCGGTGTTATCGTTAGAGGTGTCCACCTCATCACGATGAGAGAGTGCATCGGCGGGGCCCATCTGGGTGCCGGGGACATTGTGGTAGTGCAGGTCGAAATCCTGCAGGAACATCGCCCAACGAGCTTGTCGACGAGAGAGTTTTTGGGGTTGACGGAAGTACGTCAGATTCTTGTGGTCCGTGATGACCGTGACGGGGTGGCCAGTGCCATGGAGATAATGTCGCCACTCTTCGAGGGCGTGGATAACAGCGAGCAATTCACGATCATAGATATCATAGTTGCGTTCGGTGGAGGAGAGGGTTTTCAATAGATAGGCACATGGGTGGAGGTTTCCATTGCTGTCATTTTGCATGAGTACTGCTCCAGTGGCAGTAAGGGAGGCGTCAGTCATAACAGTGAAGGGTTTTGCGGCATCAGGCATCGCAAGTACTGGCTGTTGTAGGAAGGAGGACTTGATTTTCTGGAACGCTTGTTCACAAGTGGGGGTCCAATCCCATTTGGCTCCTTTCTTCATGAGGTCGTGGAGCGGGCGAGCGATTGCAGAGAAGTTCGTAATGAACCTTCGATAGAAATTGCAGAAGCCAATAAATGATCGGACTGCTTTGACACTAGTGGGGGAGTTCCATTCCTCGATGGCGTGGAGTTTGGTGGGGTCCATCTTGACCTGTCCTTTTCTGACGACCATGCCTAGATACTCTACTTCAGCAGCGTTGAAGGAGCATTTCTCGAGTTTTAAGAAAAGTTTGTGTTTGCGGAGTCGCTCTAGGACTCATTGGGTTCGTTCTTCGTGAATGGTGGTGTCTTTAGAATGAATAAGGAGGTCGTCCATATAGATGACGAGCCATCCTTCTGCCATGAGATCCCTGAAGATATGATCCATGAGAGCCTGGAATGTGGTGGGGGAGTTGCAGAGCCCAAAGAACATGACCGTTGGTTCAAACAATCCAAACAGCGTAATGAACACAGCCTTCCATCGATCATTAGGTTTGATCAGGACGTTGTTATAGCCCCATCGGATGTCCATTTTAGTAAAAACGGACGATCCCTTGAGGCGGTCTACAAGGTCTGAGATGAGAGGAAGGGGGTAGGCATTCTTTACCGTATGGGAATTGAGGTAACGGTAGTCTTGACAGGGGCGGAGGGAGCCCTCTTTCTTTGGTACGAAGAAGAATGGAGCGGCTTGTGGGGACTTTGATGGGGTGATTTTTCCTGAGGCAAGATGTTCGTTGACAAACACTTTACAGGCTTCGGCTTCCTTAGGGTTCAGAGGGTAAGCATTGGCGACTTTTGGTGTAAAGTCCTTGTTGAGGTCGATAGCATGATCAAAGCTTCGGGAAGGGGGAAGTTCATCGATTGTCTTTTTCTCAAAGACGTCGGCAAAGTCTTTGTAAGCGTCAGGTAGTACTACCTTTGGCTTTTCTTCTTTCATAGCAAGGTCGGTGGAGAGGGTGGTGCGGCGTATAGGGTATGCGTTCTGAGCACTTCGCTCTACGCGTTTCTTCCAGAGGCAAGCTGTTTTTGCGTCTGGGTCAAGGTCAAGATATCACACCAGGTATCTCTGGGCGAGACTTCGAGGGGAGTCGTGGCGGGGTTTCTTTGGTAGATTTGGGATTTATATTTTCCCGGTAGACCAGTTGATGATGGGATTGACTTCACGGAGCCAGGGGAGTCCCAGAATGACGTTCTCTTTTCTGCAGTTGAGGACCAAAAAGTCTCGTCTCTCCTCAATGTCACCGATGCAGATGAACAGGGTAGTTTTGTGGCATATAATGCCTCCTTGGTTGGACGTTCCGTCCATGTTCTGAGCTTTTAGTGGTTTTTGGAGTCACTCCATCGGGAGTCTCCTTCGTTTGACCAGGTCTTAGTCAATAAAGCAACCAGTGGCACCGCTGTCAATTAGTGCGGTGATGTCGACGACTTGCGCATTCTCCTGTGTGTATAATGAGAGTGGAATTTGGATTGATTGTGCACTTCTATCGGATACAAATACAGGAGCAATGACTTGAGGAGGAGAAGGCGTCAAAACTTCCCTCCTTTCTAAAAATCTTTTGGCCATTCTTCGGCCACTTCCGTTGCTGCAACGGTTTCCTTATCTGCTTCATCTTCCTCAAAGCAGGCTTTTAAGACTTTGAGTACCTCTTCTTGGGGTACATTTCTCTTCCTTAGCTCGTCAACGTATTGGCCCATGGGAGAGGGCTTGGGAGTTGCTGGAGCAGGGGTGTAAGTGGCCCTTATTCTCTGTGGATTGCGAGGTGGGCAGGGAGGTGCGGATGATCCTGGTCGACGGGGGTGGTTGGAGGAGCAGCAGCCTACTTGATGACATATGAAGCACTTGTTGTCTTTCATATAGGCGGCGCGCTGTACCGGGGTGAGGCAGACTGCGTCAACGTCCATCGCATTTGGGTCTCGTCGAGGGCGGGAGGACCCTTGGTTAAAAGGGATAAAGGCCCTTCTGGCTGAGAGATCGTCGATGCGACGAAGTTGGGAGTGGAATTGAGATGACTTCTCAATCCATCCTTGGAGAGTGGTGGGTACGGTTTCAACGGATAGGACCATCCAGGAGATACGGGGGTGGAGTCCTTTGATGAACCATTCAATCAGCGCATTCTGATCGGCGATCTTGGTTTTGGCGGCTAGGAGCTGGAATTCTGAGATGTAATTCTCGAATCCCTCCTTCCGATTCCTAAAGTCCTGCCTGAGATTTCCCATTTTGATACGGGCTCGGGCTGACACGTCATAAGGTATAAATGCCTGGCGAAACGCGTCAAGGAACTTTGTAAACGTCTTGTCTTCGTCTGAGATGGCTTCATCTGCTATTTTAATGTACCAGCCTTCGGCGAAGTCCTGTCCACGTCCTTTGCTCATTTTGTTAAGGCACGTGAGGATCTTGGCGAGCTCATTGTAGTGAGTGCTGTTCATGGTGAAATAGGCCGTCATGGCCAACATCCATCGGCTAGCATCATTTGCCTCGCCGGAAAAGTCATCGGGTAAACCAGCCTTAATCTCGGCTGTTCAGGTTGCCATATCAAAATCGTCGTCACCGGGTAAGGTGATATCTTCGTCTGGGGGAGGGAGGATGGTAGGAATGGTCCTTGGGGTAGGAGCGTTCAAGAGGTATTCGGATGGTGTGGGGGATGGGGAGCGGGATGGTACGCAGATTTGGCGACAGCGCGAAATGATGGGCAGAGGGGTGCGGCTTTACTGCGTAATAGCAGAAGCAGAAGTAGAGCTAGTTCTTTTGTAACATGCGATGATACAAATGACGCTGATGAGCGTAGAACCTAGTCTGAAGCTGGCACTCAGAGTGTAGCCAGAGGACACTTTGGAAAGTGAAGGGAAACTCAGATTCAAGTGCGCACACGAGAGATCTGGAGAGAGACTAGATTACTAGCACAAGGTGCGTAGAACTAGCTGGGAAATACATGTACAGGATATGACCCTTTATATAGGGTTGGGAATGGCACACAGACCATGCGGCTGTGTATTGTACACGGACCATGTGGATAAATGAGGACAAGCGGCGCTACCCACGAGAAGTCTGGATCGTAGCAAGTAGAACGTTCTAGAAGAAAGTTGAAGGGAATGCTGATGTAAGATAAAGTGAGGTAAGCCTAATACATAGGGGTTATCCCCCATGCAGCTGTAGTCCGAAGACTAAGTCCCAATCGTAGTAACGTGTAGGAAAAGAAATATCTGTAACAGGGAACACTTGGACCGAACTTCCG
This sequence comes from Boletus putidus, assembly GCA_038094095.1. Lineage (NCBI taxonomy): Eukaryota > Fungi > Basidiomycota > Agaricomycetes > Boletales > Boletaceae > Boletus > Boletus putidus. The sequence goes on from JBBPTL010000427.1 coordinate 8,476, forward strand.
AGCTGAGATAATGCCAACATAAGGCCGGAGTCACTACTGGAACACCTACACAACTGATACAATATATGGACTATGATTTCATGATCATTCACAAGTATATAAAGTGATCTACCAAGGCTGAGATATATCTGCCAAGCCCGGGAACCCTTGGACTGAACTTCCGAGCTGAGATAATGCCGAGATAATGCCAGAGTCACTACTAGAGCACATACACAACTGATACAATATATGAGCTATAGTTTCAGAATCATTTACAAGTATATAAGGTCCTGTTTAGTAGACCGTTTTGTACTTCGGCTAAGTTCAATTGCAACTTGATTGCAACATAACTTCGCTTGAGTCCCCGGGAGGCTGTGTTTGCGGCTGAGTCCGCCAGAGCCTGTGTTTGCCTACTCAATCGATCGATCAGTAGATAAGATCATTGTGCCAGCACAGATAGTCTGTCCTCCCCCATGGATCTCGAAGCACAAATATCTGTTCAAACTGAGCTCGAACGTCGGTGACGTCTTCTCCTACTGCTGACCATTATTATAGCCCATGTAACTTACTACTACAGGATACTATTTCTATCAGAACCTGAACGAATTCCATATCATACATCCATCCTAACTGGTGAGGGATGGATCCTGGAACTGCTCAATGGTCACCCCGATCGGATAAAGACGTCCCTTGGTGTTGGACATGATGTTTTTCATGCACTTGTTCAAGTGCTCGTTGAAAACAGCTTCAAGAAATCCCGCAGCGGGATCTCTGTCGAGCAACAACTTGGGATTTTCCTTCACACCTGTGTGACTGGTCTCAGTACACGTCATGTTGGGGAGAGGTTCCAACACTCACCGGCTACAATATCACAGCAAGAAAATTCAGCTCTATCGAGTGGCGAGAAACTGAATAATTACCTAGATATTTCAAGCAGATGCTTGATTTTTTCTCGTCAGACCCATTCTATACATCATATGTCAAACTTCCGACCGCAGACACTTCCATATCAGCCAAGATCACCGACGATCCCCGTTTCCAATACTTCTCGGATTGCATTGGGGCCATAGATGGAACACATCTCCATGCGTTTGTGCCGATCGAGGAACATCCAAATATGCGGAATAGGAAGGAGTTCATCTTGCAAAATTGCTTGTTTGTCTGTGATTTCGACCTGAAATTCACATACGCGGTGACTGGGTGCGACGATGTGGCACAATGCACATACCGAAGACTTGTATGTTCCTGAGGGGAAATATCTTCTTGCAGACGGTGGATTTGGTGGATTGGATGCGCTCCTCGTTCTGTATCGAGGGGTACGATATCATCTGAAGGAATGGTGACAAGCAAATTTACGGTGAGATGAAATACCAGATAATAACCAGAGATGATACTCATGGAATACTCTAGCCCACGAGACAAGAAGGAGTTATTTAACCTTCGCCATGCAGGGCTTCGAAATGTCGTTGAGCGGATCTTCGGAATCCTGAAACGCAAATGGAGAATTCTCCTCCTTGCGCCTGAATATAACATGGAAGTGCAAGCACGCATACCAGCAGCACTATGCGCTATTCATAATTTTGTTCAAATACTAGAGCCTGACACATTTTTCAACCCGGAATTCCAAGTGCTTCGCTTGGAACGTACCCATGAAGATGATGGTGACACGATGGCCTTTGGGCTTCTCGCAGAGGGTTTAGTTGATGGAATGGAGCGGTGGAGAGCAGAGGAACGGTGTGATTGCATTGCAGAGGTGATGTGGCAGGATTATTGCCACAAGTCAAGGGAAAGAGGAGTACATATGTAAATATGTACGGAACACATACATATCAGCACTACGTGATGGGAAAAGATCAGTTATGGGAAACCAAATGAATGAAAAAACGGTGTACCATTACAGTATCATCATCCACACTTTTTCTCGCCTTTTCACCCTCCTTTCTTGCCTGGATTTCTGTGAGCGTGTTCTTCAGCCACATTTCACGCGAGGCCAGGTCAAATTTGAGGAAAAATTTCACCCTCATCTTGTTTTGTGGATCGCTCATGTAGTCAGCAAGGTCGTTGTTCTCCAACGGACCGAGATTGAAGGTCATGAGAACGTCGGCAGCTTGCTCGATGTAGTTGTCACCTGCAGAAGCAGTGTTGGATGGAGAGGGCTGTGGCTGTAATGGTGCCTGCAGCAGCGACGTGAGATTAACAGGTTGATAGGCCAAAGCGGGGATGCCCTCAAGGAAGTTCGAAAGCCGTTGTAGTGCAGTGCCTCCATCAACCTTCGCTTGCATGGTGGCTGACAGTGGGCGAGATCATTTCTGTGAACCTGAACCCGAACCAGCCTGAGACCCGGCATTCGAGTCAACTATAGTTGATGCTTTTCGCTTCGTCTGGCTGACGCTTGTCACTGCAGAGGAGGCCATGGAGACGGCAGATTGAGGGGGGCATGATTCTCCACATGAAAGATATGTAGATGGCATGGAAGGGGGAATTGAATTGGGATCAGCGACAGTGGAACCTGGCAGAGCCTGAGGGGCTGTACTGGGACCGCCAAAGGCCATTGGTACATCAGCATCGGTACTGAAGGGGCCGGTGACAATGGAACCTGGAGGGCCAGCCTGAGCCTGCGTGCTGCTTGGTCCTGCGATGGCAACTTGAAGAGCCTGAGTGACGGGGAGCGTACTAGTGCCCACTGAAGGGCTACTCTTCTTTTTTCTGCCACGTTTCGACTTGGACTTCGTCGGTTGATATATGTGTGTTTTCTTGGAAACCGTGGGCATGAGGCATGATATATCATTCCAGTACGGCCACGGATTGCCATCAAACTTCACTGCACCTGCATGAGACTGAAAAAAAATACATCAGCAAAAAATCAAGGGACCATGAGTACACTCGTACAGAACAAAAACTGAGCCATGCAGGTTGAGTCTTGTCATCAACAACGGCCCCATTGATATCATCGTAGTGAAAACTGGATGCAGACTTGATGTCACAGATCACAGTATGTTCGGCTTTGAGCTTCAATGAAATCCAAGTCAGCTTTGAAGACTCGGAAAACATTACCATCAGAAGTAAAGGTACGCACATTGGTCCACTTCAAGCAGCAGGACTTGCCCATCTTTGGCACCCGTTGTGAGGGGAACTTTCCATTGAGTTCATCTGCAATCCTGTTGAACGTTCCCTCCTTGAAACCATTATCGCCTGCTGATCCATGGTTGGCCACAAGGAGCCTGATGAATTCATCAATTTCTGCGGTGGTCCATGTTGTCTGACTTTTGGAAGGCGCTTTCGATTTGGCTTTGCCTTTATTGTTGGTGCTGGCCTGAGGATCAATAACACCCCTGATTGAATGGGAAGACCTCCCCGATAAGTGTGACCCAGTTGACCTGTTTGATGATGGCGAAGTGCTATCAGTGCCAGACATCACAAGGTTGTATGGCTGCACCCCCTTCCGGCCGTCGCCGGTGGAACTCCGTGGTGTATCATGTGATCTCCTTGAAATGGAGCTTAAGCGAAGTTGACAGTGAAGCAAAGTACAAAACGGTCTACTAAACAGGACCTAAAGTGATCTACCAAGGCCGAGATATATCTGCCAAGCCCGGGAACACTCGGACCGAACTTCCGAGCTGTGATAATGCCAAGATAATGTTGAGAGAAGGCCAGAGTCACTACTGGAACATCTACACAACTGATATAATATATGAGCTACAGTTTTAGAATCATTTACAAGTACATAAAGTAATCTACCAAGGCTGAGATATATCTGCTGAGCCCAGGAACCCTCGGACCGAACTTCCGAGCCGAGATAATGCCAACATAAGGCCGGAGTCACTACTGGAACACCTACGCAACTGATACAATATATGGGCTATGATTTCATGAGCATCCAAATGTGCATAAAGTTTCATGATTATTCAACAGTGCCTAAAGTGATCTACTAAGGCCGAGATATATCTGTCAAGCCCAGGAACCCTTGGACCGAACTTCTGACCTGAGATTATGCTGAGAGAAGGCCGGAGTCACTATTGGAGCACCTACCCAACTGATACAATACATGAACTATGATTTCACAATCATCCACAAGCACCTAAAATGATTGACCAAGGTCAAGATATATCTGCCAAGCCCACGACACTCCAACCAACCTTCCAGCCCAAGATAATGCTGAGGGGATACAATACACAAACCATCATATTTTTTTGATTGAAAGTAGAGTTTATACAAACTGTAGCAATTTTATAGTCACAGTCAATTTTCAGTGTCGGAAACCTTGGAGTACTAAGGCTGACAGGTAACTCTCATCCTAATTAGGAAGTATGATAATATGCTGATAAGGAACATGGAGGCCCAGAACATTGGAATCAATAGATCAGACACTTGGATAATGTCCCTAATGCTGATGGTATGGTGGCTCTGCTGTTATATCTGTATCTCTCAAGAATTGTGTGTGCTATCAGTCAATCAGTTTGCCTTTGAGCATGAGAAATTTCCATCTTTGGAGCGGACAAACTTGATGCCC
>JBBPTL010000428.1:0-12956 GCA_038094095.1 Boletus putidus
AAGGTTTCATCCTGGATACATTAACTATGTCATGGATTTTCATGGAACAAGGCAGCCATAACTTGACTGCATTGATACCAATGAGTTCCAGAACTTCATAAAGACTGATCCATCATTCTATCATTTTCTTAGATAACCATGTCAAGTGGAGATTCATGGTTGATAACCACACTTTAGATCCAACCTTGTAAGCAGGTACTTCAGTGTGGTGTTTATTGGCTTAGACTTTCATCCATTCCTAAGGCTTAATATTATTATTTTTAGCTTACCAGCAAATGCTTCAGCAGCTGGTGCCTTAGCAACACATGTTTCGATTCCCATGCAGGAAACATAAGACCATGCAACCTCAAAAGGGGTTTTCTATGTCACATTTGACATTTTTTAGTTATATAAGAACTGGGCTATAGGGAGCCAGTCTGTCCAATCCTCTCATTTTTCTGCACAGAACAGACACAAGTACTGCTAAAGGTTGTAGTTCATGCATTCTGTTTGACCATCTGTCTGCAGGTGATGAGATGTAGATGATTTAGATTTAATCCTAAGGTGTTTGCAAACATCCTGCATAACCTGGGATGCAAACTGTGGGCCACAATCTGAAATGATCAATTAGGGTAACCCATGGTTCTTCCAAACATGGTGCAAATATAATTTAGCAGTGTCAAGTGCTGTGACTGTCTTCACCATGGAAATAAATACTGTTTATTTTGAGAATTGATCAATGACTACTAAAATAGAGTTGGAACCATGGGAAAGGGGAAGACCTGTAATGAAATCAGCTGAGATATCTTCCCATGGTCCCTCAGGAACTTCTAAAGGGTGTAATAGGCCACTTGGTGCCTGGTTTGAACCCTTCATGTGTGTGCACCTGTCGCAACATGAAATGTAATTCTTTACAAAAGGAGTAATGCCAGGCCACCAGTATGAGTGCTGGATCAGTTCTAGCATCTTTTCATATCCTGGATGTCCAGCAACCAGAGAGTCATGGTATGCATAAAGCACCTCTAGGTGTAGCCCTTCTGTATCAGGCACAAAGATTTTGGCATCTTTGATGAATATACAGTTGGCAAGGTAGGTGCTGTGTTTCAACCTTAGATCATATACATTACTCTCCTTGAGCAATGCAGTGTGTTGTTTTATGAGTTTAAGAATTTTATCACCTTCATCACAGATTACAACTTTTTTGGTTCTTATCTGTTCTGGTGGAATCATCAAGATCCCTTTATTATCATTTTCAATGCCTACTGTGTGGTCTTCATGGCAAGATAGGGCATCAGCTTTCATGTTAGTAGTGCCAGGCTTATAAACAAAGATGTAATTGAAGTGCATTAAGAACTGCTGCCAGCATGCTTGGCGTCAGTTAAGATCCTGTGCTTTCATAAAGGACTGTAGATTGGTGTGGTCATTCCAGACCTTGAACTGCTTAGCTCCTTCAAGGTAATGGTGCCATAGCTCCAAAGTGCAGATCATGCTCAGCATCTCCTTATCTGTGATGGGGTAGTTCTGTTCTTGTGGAGACATACTATGCAACATATAGGCTACTAGGTGCCACTTTGATTCTTTTTCTATAGATAAAACTGTGCCTGTAGTGAAATCTGAGGCATTGGTTTCTAGGTGGAATTGGCAATCATTATCTGGAAATGCCAGGACAGGAGTGATGGTAAAGCAGTGCTTAAGCATGTCAAATGTAATCTGCTGAGCTTCTAGCCACCTGAAGATTCAATCTTTCTTCAATAGATCATTAAGAGGACATGTGACTTTCATGTAGTTTTTAATAAACCTTTGGTAAAAGTTGGTGAGGCCTAAAAAGCTCCTAATGCCTTTAATGTTCCTTGGTGCTGGCCATTCTAAGATTGCCTGGACCTTCAACTGATCCATTTTAATTCCATCCTTTCCTATGATCATACTGAGGAATTCAACTTCTGTAATGCAGAAAACACATTTTTCTGGTTTAATGAAAAGATCATTCTCTTCTAACCATTTTAGTACTTCTTTCATGATCTGGTTGTGTCCTATAGGATCATCTGTTTTTGTGAATATCATTAGGTTGTTGATGTAGACAACCACCACATCATTCATGTCTGCAAAGATTTTGTTCATCATTGCTTGGAAAGTGGCTGGGAAGTTACATAGTCTGAAGTACATAACAAGGGGTTCATAAGCACCCCTGAAACATATGAAAGCGGCCTTCCATTTGTCACCATCTTTGATGCGAACATTATTGTATCCCCATCTGAGATCCATTTTAGTAAAGAGCTGTGCTTCCTTTAGTTTATTGACAAGCTGCAAAATCAAGGGCAGTAGATAATTATTTCGAACTGTGTATTCATTTAGGTATTGGTAATTCTGTACCATTCTCTTTCAGCTGTCTTTCTTAGGCATAAAGAATACCAGAGATGTTTGTGGTGACTTTGATGGATAAATGTAGCCCTTTTCATTTGGTCATCTATGAACACAAAAGCTTTTTCCTGTTCAGTAGCAGATAGGGGTATAATATGACCTTTCTTGGGTTTGAATGTGTCCTTCATATCAATTGTGTGGTCCCATGGTTTGCAAACTGGCATCCATTCCAATTCTTCTTTAAAGAATACATTTAAGTAATTCTGGTACTTCTTTGGGACTAGTTCTTCAGGAGTCTTTTTGGTTTTAACTGACTCATCTAGAGATTGGAGTATAGCATGTGCAATATAAGCATTATCTTCTTCTTCTTTTTCAAGGATCCAGACAAATCCTGACTTGTCCTGCAGCACCTGACAATGCATAGGATAGTGTGTAAGTTTTACATCACCCTTGATCCAATCAATATCAGGGTTGTGGCACTTTAGCCAAGAGTATCCAAGGATGAATTGATTCTTCCCAAGGTCTATTACTTTGGTGAGGACTTGCTCATGATGACCTTGGTACTTGACAATTACTTCAGTGGTATGCATAATATTACCAGTGGAATTCTTAGTTCCATCCACATTGAACACGGGTATGGGATTGCATAATAGTTTAAGCAGGAGCTTAGTCTTTTCAGCCCACTTACGATCAATAAAGATTGTGTTTGTACCACTGTCGAGCAGTGCTTCGGTTTTTGTAAAGTTTTGGCTCTGACTAGCAGGAGCCACTTGGATCATCATGAGTATTTCCCAATCAGTGTGTACTCTTTGCACAAAAATGTCATCAGGAAAATTGTCTCTAATATTTTTATTTTTTGTAGAGGAATTAAGCACAGGTTTAATGCCTCTGCCAAGCCCTTTTGGGAACCCCTCTGACAGCAAATTAGATGAAAAGTGGTTGACTTCTATGAGGTTGTCAACCATAAGTAAAGAAAATCTATTTCCACCCTCCAGGGAGTGTACCCCTTCCAGGCTCAGGCTTTTCCTGCCTTCTTGTTCTCTGTATCTTCAACATCATGGAAGAATGTGTGTGCTTCTTCAAAGGACATACCATGAATGGCAGCCCCTGGACCATGTCCTTTGCCCTTGGCATTGGACTTCTCAGTGCTTTTTACATCATTCCAGGATATTGCAGCAGGCTCTTCAGTCAAGGCACTGTGTGTGGGCCTTGTGAGTGTTACACTTACACTCTTTCTTGTGATTCCTGCCCAGGAACTTACAATCTGGGCAGGAGACCTTTGGTTTCTTGCAATTGCAGGCCATATGGTCTCCTTCACAATTGAAGCATCCATGGTTGACTATGCCGATATCCATAGTGTCAGGGTTCTTATGACCATGGAAACCTTGGCTCCTTTGAGCTATTCGTCTGATGATGAAATCAAGGGACTCTTGTGCTGATCCAACTCAGTGAATTTCAGCAAGATATGTCATGACATCAGTCTGATGCTTGTCTTCTTTGAATATTTGGGTGATAATGCCCTTTTTTGTGTTGGCTTCTAGGAGTGCCACTTTGTGGGATGCGTCTAGTTTCACCTGTTCCTGCAGGCTCATCCATTTGATGATGTAATCATCAACACTTTGGTTGCCTTGTGAATACTGGGTCAGCTAATTGCATGCCCAGTCCTTCTGGTTGGTGGTGTGGCACAGTTCTTTGATGTCCACAATCAATTGTGCCCATGTATAGATAGGTGCATCCTTTGGCCAAATTGACCTGAGTGAAAGGACTGGCCTTTGCTCCCTTAAGTTGAGAGAGAACAGATATAACAGCCTCATATGAGCTATTGGGAATGTATGACCTGTTAACTTCTAACCAGGTGTGCATTTTCACCCACCATTCCTCAAAATTAGCCTTTGATCCATTGTAATTGCTAGGGTCATGAAAGATTTCAATTTTTGTAGAGTGGCTGGGCATCAGTCCACTAGTACTTCCTGATGTGCTGGGGCTGGTGGCTTGCAACATGGCCACCTCGATTGAGAGATTTTGTATCTCAACTTCTTTTATGCAGAGCAGACTCCTTAGCCCTGCTACTTCTCCCATAAATGTTTGGAATTCTTGCAATACATGATCCAGCTTTGTTTATGCCAACATCATAGAGTCAGAGATTGCTGTGATCAAGGAAGCTGACATTGTGGGAATATACTAAAATGGAAGTATTCTAGTATTTGTAATTTTTACGCTTTTAAGGGTGTAAGACTTTTGAGATATGTATAAGCATGGTCTTGGTTTTCTTCACTACCACATAATCTCCTTATGATTCTTTGCTTTTTAGCCGGCCTTCTCTACACCAGTCTAGGCTCCATGGCTACTAAGTCTCTTCTCATTCCCTCTTTGGGATCCTCAATACTATGAGACCTTCTTCTATTTTAGCATCGCATCCTGGTGATACACTGATGTGTTCCAGACCTAAAGGTATGGCAGTGGGTTGGGGATTGGGGTTGATGTATGTAATGGATCCTGGTGTTGCATCATTGGGATCTACCTCATGTTCTTCCTCATTCAATGAGGGAGTAGACTCTGTAAAGTCTGCTAAGTCATTGAAGCTGTCTGGGCATCCCAATCTCAGTGTGTATGCAATTACCCTGCTGTCTCCTTGCTGGGGGTGCAAGTCTTGATCTTGCTGTGCTGCCCAAAGTTCAAAGGGTTCTAAATCCCTTTATAAGTAGTCTAAAAATCACATTGCTGGCAATGGCAATGGCAATAGGGAGAGTATTGGTATGGGACTATCCACTTCCTCAGTCTCAGAGCATCCCTGGCTCTGGATTTCTCTTACATCTTGATTTACGTCAGTACATTCCTGATCATTAGTCAAGAATGGGAGAAGGGATCGGTGGAAAGTGATTGGCACTAGCTTCTACATAAGCATGGGTGTAATCCTTGCACTAAATATGCACTTATTGCTGTTACGATTCGCCCCTATTTTCCCTTTGCTTACAAATCATTCTCCATCAAATGACTAATCCAGCGCAACCCAGAATCTTCTTATTCTTTCTTCGTTGTCCTACAATGTTCCATAGGATTCTCATCCTATTTTTACTATTATCACACCATAGCTTTCCTTCCTTATTCAGCATGGTCTGTGTGCAGTGCTGACAGTATAAATACACCCAGTAATCTACCCTGTACTTCAGACTAGTTCTACTTGGGAATTCTACCTCTTTCCTCGTAACTCGCTGCTTGAGTCTGTCTCTCGCAGTCTTTCTTCATCTCACCCAGAACTCAGAACTCTTGACCTCGTCTCTGTGATGTCATCTCAACCTCTTCAGAACTCTTGACATCATTGCTGTGACTTCATCCTGACCAGAATCCTTGGATGCTATCCAAGTCTACGCTCATTCCTATCCAGACCAAGCATAACAAAAGATCTAGTCTCTACTAAACAACTGCCACCACCAAGTGAGCCACCATTATGTCTTGAAACACAGACCGATTCTCCACTGTCCCTTTGGGCAGATGCTACCCCCATCTTCACATATCCTCCCCCCCACCACCTTCCTCCGAGGAAGAAGCTAAATCTCTCCCCTCAGACTCTTCTGAATCCGATGAGGACTACTCTATCAGAACTGAAGAAGAAACTACTGTCCGAAACGAGGACAACCTTCACTTAGCCCACAAACTATCCGCACTCCACCTTCCCGTCCCTCCTACACCCAACTCCCCAGAAACTCCAACACCGATCCTCACCCTGTCTGCACCCTTCACACCCCCACCTTGTAACAGTATGTCCTCCCACCAGAAAGCAACTGAACTCAAAATTGGTTCCCCCGATGCCTTTGATGGTGACTATGACAAAGCTGAATCATGGCTTCTTGCTGTACAGTCCTATCTGCTAGTTAACAGCAACATATACGACACCGACAATAAGAAGATTGCCTTTGCATTGTCCCATATGAAGAAAGGAGTGGCCCTTTTGTGGGCCACTACATACAGATGAAACTGCCTTATGGCATCCCCTCCGTCCTTCGGGGCGATGAAAGACTTTATCTCCAGCTTCGACAAAGCCTTCAAAAACTCTGATTTGAAAAGAGAAGCGTTATCCAACCTCTGGACCTTATGCATGGACAACGACCTGGCAGGATACCTGGCCGACTTTAAAAAGAATGCTGCGCTCAGTGGCACCATTGATGACACCATCCTAATCAAATATTTTTCAGCAGGACTATCCCCTGCCCTCTCAGGGCAAATCTACACTATGGACGAGATACCCACAGCCATCAATGACTGGTATAAGAAAGCTCTCCTCTTCCATCGTCAAAAGAAGAAGCCCCATGCTATTGCTGCCTGCCACCATGATAAAGACAAGTGGAAGAAGAACTCTTACTGCCCCAACCATTACCACGACACCACCCCTTCCTCAGCCAGGAAGGAAGACAAAGACCCTGATGCCATGGATGTGGACACCATCAAACTATCTCCATCCCAAAAAGAAGAACACCGATGCAAGGGCCTCTGCTTCAAGTGTAGCAAGCCAGGGCTCATCAAAGACTGCCCAAACCATGAACAGGCCTGATGAAATGGAGGAAGTCGTGAAAAGAAGGTCAGAGAAGTAACCAAAGGCAACAATGAAGACCTCCCAAAGTTAGAAGAAGTAGAGAACTCAGACAATGAAGATGATGAAGCTTTCATCTCTTCACCTCTACATCAAAAACAAGAAGGATTTTTAATTGGAGGAACTTCTTCGATGCAAGTCTCCTCCTCTTCTTTTGTAACATGTGCTCCCATATTCATAGACGAATCCAAATCTGCTTCTATCAAACTTCCATTGCAGGTTATCGTCCCAAACAGCACATTGAAAGTCGTCAAAACCACCACCCTCATTGATAGCAGTGCAGAAATCTCGTGTATAGACTGGAACTTCGTCCAGAAAAACAAACTCCCCACCAAACAACTCCCCTCCCCGATTAAAGCCTGAAACACCAACCACTCCCCGAACAAAGGAGGAGACATTAAATTCTCTACCTCCCTCTTTATCAAAATTGGTGCCATCACACAAAAAGTCTTTCCTCATGTTCTCCACCTCAAACGCGAAAACATTATTCTAGGATACCTGTGGCTGAAAGCCACCAATCTGAAAATTGACTGGAGAAAGAATACTGTCAAAATCGACGATAAGTTAGACAAATCCCTCGACCTCTATTTTACCCACACTGCTGGACAAGCCAACTACGCCTCTAAAGCCACAAAGAAGAAAACTCGAATCCCTCATCACGTTAATCTAAACCAAGTCCAGTGAGCCTGGCTCTTCAACTATCTTGAATATGAAGAGAAGGATGAATATACCAAGTGAAACAACCTTAAAACCCACAAAGGGTCTACAGGCCACTGAGCAACTAGGAGGAAGAGAGGAAAGAGAGAGGAGGGAGTCAAGCAAGATTCAAGGGAAAGAACCAAGTGAACTAGACTGGAGGACGTCCAGCCTAGCACTTGGGGTTTATATATCATACTACTGTATGTACATGTTGTGGTATATATTATAAACATGAGATGCACGTGAGGTGCAGAGATTAAATACAAGTGGAATGCATGAGGCGGGACATGAGGAAAACATATGGTAAATGCATGGAGAACATGATGTGGTGGCAGCATATGAGAAAGGAGTGTGATGGGTGCTCAACAGGTGAGGCACCTAAGAGAAATGAATAAAGTAAGTGAGGCGTCCATGAGGCACGAATAAGAAATGAAAAGGAGCCTGCGTCCACGAGGGACAAGCAAGGTGATGATCTAGAGCAATCAGTAGTCGATACTGTCGTGATAAGATAAGATAAAAGAAAACGAAAGAAAAAGACAAGTCCGTTAGGGGCTAGGGGCCATAACCATAACACCAAGTGAGCAGTCACTCATTCCCATGTTGGACGAATCATGAAGTCCGCCATGCGCTATTTTCCAAACATGTATACTGGCAAACGGATCACCAGGATTACTAGATCCACTGAACTTGCCCAAGAGGCTGAAAAAATGAAACCAAAACCTGTACTCCCCTCAGCATACACCAAATTTGCTTCCATCTTCGAGAAGGAAGCCACCAATCATATTCCCCCATCTAGACCATATGACCACGCCATCCATCTAAATGACTCCTTTGTTCTGAAAGTTGGAAAGGTCTACCCTCTCTCCCCTGACAAAAAGAAAGCGACTGAAGACTTCCTCAACAAAAATCTTCAGACTGGCAAGATCTGACCCTCAAAATCTCCCCAAGCATCCCCCTTCTTCTTCGTCAAAAAGAAGGATGGAGGACTTCGTCCTTGCCAAGACTACCAATATGTCAATGAACACACCATTCATGACACATACCCACTCCCCCTCATCTCTGACCTCATTGACAAGTTAAAAGACGCAAAAGTCTTCACCAAGTTCAACGTTAGATGGGGATACAACAATATTCAAATCAAAGAAGGCGACCAATGGAAAGCTGCCTTCATCACGCACAAAGGACTCTTCAAACCAAGCATCATGTTCTTCGGATTGACCAACTCCCCCCTGACATTCCAACGATTCATGAATGACTCATTCCATGACCTTATAGCCGAAGGATGGCTCGTAATTTACATGGACGACCTCCTCATCTTCTCTCCAGATGAGAAGACCCATGAAGAACATACCCATCGCATTCTCCAACGCATGAAAGAACTTGACCTATGTCTGAAACTAGAGAAATGCAAGTTTGCAGTCGACGAAGTCAAATACCTGGGAATGGTAATGAAACCTGGGGAAATCACCATGGACACTGTAAAGTTGAAGGGAATTGCCAATTGGCCTGTTCCCACAAAGGTCAAGGAAGTCCGTTCATTTCTTGGCTTTGCCAACTTCTATTGCCGATTTATCCCCTCGTACTCCAACGTCACATGACCCCTCCTTGATCTAACCAAAAAGAACATGCCCTGGGAATGGTCCCCACACTGTCAGGAAGCATTCTCCACTCTCAAAGAAGCTTTCCTTTCCCAGCCAGTACTCCGCATGCCCGACCTCACTCAACCCTTTGCCATCACCACCAACACCTCAAAATACGCAACTGGAGGAGTCCTCCTTCAGACTGACTCAAACGGTGACTGGCACCCCTGCGGGTACATCTCTCAGACTTTCGGCTCTGCCAAGAGAAATTATGACATCTATGACAGAGAACTCCTTGCGGTCATCCAAGCTCTGAAAATGTGGCAACATTATCTCCACAGATCCCCCTTCCCTGTCCAGGTCTTTACAGACCACAAAAACTTAACCTATTTCCAACAACCCCAGAACCTAAATCGACGCCAAGCCCGTTGGCTGCTTGATATAACCAACTTCGACCTCCAAATCTCCCACATTCCTGGGAAAGACTTGGCAGCCCCCGATGCCCTCTCATGACGACCAGACCTTGTACTCACGGATGATGATGACAATGTTAATGTCACCCTCCTTCCTGACAACCTATTCATCAATCTCATCAATACCACTCTCTGGGATAAGATTTCCAAAACCTCCTCAACCAACCCCCTCATACTATCCTCCCTACATAGTATGGAAGATCTCCCTGCCCGATTCCAGTCCAGACTCTCTGATTGGCAGCACAACGCAGGCGTCCTGACCTACCAGGGCCATGTATACATCCCCAATGACTCAGACCTCTGCTGATCTGTTGTACAGTGGCACCACGATCACCTGACTGCCGGTCACCCTGGATATTTGAAAACCTGACAACTTGTTGCCGCGGAATTTTGGTGGCCCAGCTTGGCAACATTTGTGTGCAAATACATCAAAGGTTGTGCCTTATGCCAGCAGGCCAAGGCCAACACTCACCCCACAACACCTCCACTCCTACCGATTCCCTCCTCGGCCTCCCAGCCATTCCAGCAGATCTCCTGCGATCTCATCACTGACCTTCCCCTTTCGGGTGGCTTTGACATGCTATTGGTCGTGGTCGACCATGGGCTTACAAAGGGGGTAATTCTTTGCCCCACTAAGAAAACCATTGACTCAGAAGGCATCGCCCTCCTCTTCTTCAAAAAAGTCTACGCTAGATTCGGACTCTATGAAAAGATCATCTCTGACTGAGGCCCTCAGTTCACCTCAGCCTTTGCCAGACAACTCGCCAAACTCCTTGGCTATGACCTATCCCTTTCCACTGCATACCACCCCCAGACTGACAGCGAAACTGAACGAGTTAACCAAGAAGTTGAAACCTACCTCTGTATCTTCTGCAGGAATAACCCCTCTACATGGGCCGAAATGATTTCCCACACAGAATTCACACACAATCACTGCCCTCACTCCATGACAAACCAATCTCCATTCTATCTCATGATGGGATATGAACCCCATCCCCTTCCCACAGTCATCTCTGAATCCAATGTCCCTGCGGTAGAAGAACGCCTCAGAATCCTCTCCCCCACTTGCAATGAAGCCCTCACATCTCATGAACTGGCCAGACAAGTCATGAAAGCCCACTCAAACCGACCCTTCATCCTGTTCCAGAAAGGAAACAAGGTGTGGCTAGAAGCCCGCAACCTCCGATGGAATATCGAAAACCCCAAGTTCACTCTAAAGCGAGAAGGTCCTTTTACCATTTCAGACGTCTTATCCCCAATTACCTACTGACTCTGTCTCCCCAAAATGTGGAGAATCCATAACACGTTCCACGCTTCTCTTCTATCTCCATACAAGGAGAACTCTGAACATGGTCTGAACTTCCCCTTACCACCACCTGACCTAATATGAGGCAAGGAACATTATGAAGTAGAAGCAGTCCTATGGCATCATGGAACCCTGTCTTGACGAGAATTCCTAATCAAATGGAAAGGATATCCCACGTCTGACAACTCCTGGGAACCTGAATGGAACCTAGGAAGCGCCAAGGACATCCTAGAGGATTATAAAAGGGCTCGACCCAAAGTCTTTCCTCCCAAATGCAACCTCTCCCATAAACACATTCATACCGCGTACTCTTGGTGCTATGGCTCAACCAATCCTCCATCCTCGCGTTCTCACCTGCTCCAATGCTAGGAACTTTGTTCCCCCTCTTCTTACCCGCTGCACCCACTTTCCTTCTGATGAAACCAGCCTCAACCTCATGGGGCTCCTCCTATCTGACAGCCGCCTTGCCACTACCATCGACTCCCTCTTAGACACTGATTCAGCCATCCATGCCCTGATCAAGGTGTATCGTAACAACACCAGGCTCAACATCTGGATTAACTTTGTATCCACCCACCATCCGCAGCTTGCCCCTGCCACTACCCTGCTCAACCACATCCATATCAACCAAAGGAGGGCCATCCTCCTTGCTTTAGACCAATTAGATGCCATGGACCTTGTGGTCGAAGCCAACGTGGCAACCCTCAAAGCATCTGCCCTAGCTCCCACTTCCCCTGCCATCCTCATCCCTGCACCATCCGCCTTGTCCTCCCCCCTCTTACCTGAGGAACAATATGCTCTAGAACAGGCCGAAGCCATCAACTGACCCAGTGACCCCCTGCTGGTCTCCCATCATCATTATCGCGAAGCATGCTTCACCTGCCATTGACTGGGTCACCAACAGATAGACTGCAGGTATTACCAATGCCCTGGTTGTCACAACTGGGCCCCTCATCACATCCAAGCCCTGTGTCCTGTCAACAACTCCGGTCACCACCATCATGGAGCTCCATCTCCCCCCTCCTCTTCATTGTCATCCTTGTCCCGTCACTCTCATCGCTCCCGCCGATCTCTAGGGTCAGCCTTCTCCCCTAAATCTCCTATCGCCGAGTCAGGGTGGAATCCACCTACTCCCCCATTTGATGCTGTTGCCCACAAAGCATGGCTTGCTGAAGCTGTATGGGTCCACAATGAAGATATCACTAGTCACTCCCCTCTCCCCATTCCACAAGATGTCAAAGACACTATCAGCGAGGTCTGGGAAGAAGACTAATGGACTTTACTACTTTATTTTTACTCTTTATTTCTGTTTTACTTTGACAAAGTGGTATTTTTCAGTGTATGAAGGGGGTAATGTTACAATTCGCCCCTATTTTCCCTTTGCTTACAAATCATTCTCCATCAAATGACTAATCCAGCACAACCCGGAATCTTCTTATTCTTTCTTCGTTGTCCTACAACATTCCATAGGATTCTCATCCTATTTTTACTATTATCACGCCATAGCTTTCCTTCCTTATTCAGCATGGTCCATGTGCAGTTCTGACAGTATAAATACACCCAGTAATCTACCCTGTACTTCAGACTAGTTCTACTTGGGAATTCTACCTCTTTCCTCGTAACTCGCTGCTTGAGTCTGTCTCCCGCAGTCTTTCTTTGTCTCACCCAGAACTCAGAACTCTTGACCTCGTCTCTGTGACATCGTCTTGACCTCTTCAGAACTCTTGACGTCATTGCTGTGACTTCATCCTGACCAGAACCCTTGACTTAGATGCTATCCAAGTCTATGCTCGTTCCTATCTGGACCAAGTGTAACAATTGCATTGAGTGAAAAAGTGTTCTAGTGGTGAAAGTGGGGTGTAGAATGAGTAGAGTCTAGTTCAAGTGAAACAACCTTAAAACCCAATAGGGGTCTACAGGCCACTTGCAACTAAGAGAATGGAGGAGAGAAAAGGAGAGAGTCAAGCAAGGTC
>JBBPTL010000429.1:0-12935 GCA_038094095.1 Boletus putidus
TGTGAAATATAAGTGGGGGCAGGTAAGCATGCTACACCTTTAATCAAAATACCTGTGCTGATGGATTCACAGCTCAAAGGCACCTATGCAACAATCTGCAACTGGAAGAACAATTCAGGAGTTCATTGGGATAATCAACAGGGTGCGAATATTGAAGGAGATGCTGCGGCAACAATGTTTGAAGAGTTTGTTGGTAGAAAGGTGAATTGGCCGACAATGATCAAAGTGATCTACTGATTTTCCTCTAGAAAAATGCTGGCATGAGGGAATTCTGAAACAAAGGCTGGCTGCTTCTTGATAAAATGGAGGAAATATATCCAGAGGGGGGTGCCACTGGTGCCCATGCATTCCACCCTGCCACTGCATCAGCCATTCCAGTGACGCCTAGGATGGATGATGGTACAGAGACTGTTGACCTGGGAACCCCTTCCGTCAGTGCTGTGGCTCCTCAGGGGACCAATATCCAAGTGGACCACCAGGTCATCACAAACGCCATTGTAGCCACCAAACAAGCCCTTCAATCCCTCACTCATCCCACTGCCAGCTCCACTTCATCAGGATCACGCAAACGTGCACGCCCCTTCTCTCTCTCTTCCCCCAAACAGACTGATGGATCTCTACTCTCCTTGTCCCATCGCCCACCAGTTTCAACTATATCATCTACTTCAGTCACAACTCCCTCTGCTGTTAAGTCTTCTGTCAAGCCTGGTGGCAAACGCAGCCACATCGTGGGTGCGGCTGCTGGGAAACAGACAAGTGTTGCAACTGTAGCCTGTTATGATTCGCCCCTGTTTCTTTTCTTTACTTACGAATCCTTTACTTGGATGACTAATCCGGCACAACCCGGAACCTTCTTATTCTTTCTACGTTGTTCTACAACGTTCTATAGGATTCTCATCCTATCTTTATCATTATCATGCCATAGCTTTCTTTCCTTATTCAGCATGGTCCGTGTGCAGCCTTGACAGTATAAATACACCCAGTAGACTACCCTGTACCTCAGACTAGATCTACTTGGGAATTCTATTGCTTTCCTCGTACTCGCTGCTTGAGTCTGTCTCTCGCAGTCTTTCTTCGTCTCACTGGAACTCAGAACCCTTGACTTCGTCTCTGTGACATTGTCTTGGCCCTATCCAGAACTCTCGACGTCGTCACCTCGACTTCACCTTGACCAGAACCCTTGACTTAGACCTCATCCAAGTCTACGCTCGTTCCTACCCGGTGTTATGGATATTTCTTTCTTTTCACTTCACTACGACTGGGACTTAGTCTTCGGACTACAGCTATATGGGGGATAGCCCCTATGTATCATTATGCTTACCTCATCTTACCTTACATCAGCATTCCTTTCACAATTCTTCTAGAACGTTCTATTTGCTACAATCCAGACTTCTCGCGGGTAGCGCTGCTCGTCCTCTTTTATCCACTTGGTCCGTGTACCATACACAGCTGCATGGTCTGTGCGCCACTCCCAACCCTATATAAAGGGTTGTATTCTGTACTTGTATTCCCTAGCTAGTTCTACGCACTTTGTGCTAGCAATCTAGTCTCTTCCAGATTTCTTGTGTACGCACTTGAGTCTGAGTTTCCCTACACTTTCCTAGGTGTCCTCTGCCTACACTTGAGTGGCAGCTCTAAGACTAGATTCTAACGCATCAGCGTTATTTGTATTGTTCCACGTTACAAAAGAACTAGCTCTACTTTCGCTTCTGCTATTACGCAGTAAAGCCGCTCCCCTCTGCCCATCATTTCGTGCCGTCACCAATTCCGCGTACCGTCCCGCTCCCCATCCCCCACACCATCCAAATACCTCTCAAATGCTCCTACCCCAAGGACCGTTCCTACTATCCTCCCACCCCCAGACGAAGACATCACCCTACCCGGCGATGACGACTTTGATATGGCAACTCGCATAGCCGAGATGCAGGCTGGATTACCCAATGACTTTTCCGGCGAGGCAAACGATGCTAGCCGATGGATGCTGGCCATGATGGCCTACTTCACCATGAACAGCGCTCACTATAATGAGCTTGCCAAGATCCTCACGTGCCTTAACAAGATGAGCAAAGGATGTGGACAGGACTTCGCCGAAGGCTGGTATATTAAAATAGCAGATGAAGCTGTCTCAGACGAAGATAAGACGTTCACCAAATTCCTTGACGCATTCCGACAGGCATTTATACCTTATGACGTGTCAGCCCGAGCCCGTATCGAAATGGGAAATCTCAGGCAGGATTTTAGGAATCGGAAGGAGGGATTCGAGAACTATGTCTCGGAGTTCCAGCTCCTCGCCGCGAAAACAAAGATTGCCGATCAAAATGCGCTGATCGAGTGGTTTATCAAAGGACTTCACCCTCACATCTCCCGAATGGTCCTATCCGTCGAAACTGTACCCACCACCCTCCAAGGATGGATTGAGAAGTCATCTCAATTCCACTCCCAACTCCGTCGCATTGACGACCTCTTGGCCAGAAGGGCCTTTATCCCCTTTAACCAAGGGTCCTTCCGCCCTCGACGAGACCCAAACACAATGGACGTTGATGCAGTCCGCCTTACCCCCGTACAATGTGCCGCCTACATGAAAGACAACAAGTGCTTTGTATGTCATCAGGTGGGCTGCCGCTCCTCCAACCATCCCCGCCGATCTGGACCATCTGCACCTCCCCACCCGCCTCGCAACCCGCAGAGAATAAGGGCCGCTTACACCCCCGCTCCAGCAACCTCCAAGCCCACCCCCATGGGTCAATACGTTGATGAACTTAGAAAGAGAAACGTACCTCAGGAAGAGGTACTTAAAGTATTGAAAGCCTGCTTTGAAGAAGACGAGGCAGATAATGAAACTGTTGCAGCAACGGTAGTGGCCAAAGAATGGCCAAAGGATTTTTAGAAAGGAGGGAAGTTTCGACGCCTTCTCCTCCTCAAATCATTGCTCCTGTATTTGTATCAGATAGACATGCCCAATCTATTCAAATTCCACTTTCTCTATATGCATGGGAGAATGCGCAAGTCATCGATGTCACTGCACTGATCGACAGCGGTGCCACAGGATGTTTTATTGACCGAGACCTGGTCAAACGAAGGAGACTCCTGATGGAGCGACTTCAAAAACCACTAAAAGCTCAAAATGTGGACGGAACGTCCAACCAAGGAGGCGTAATACGCCACAAAACCACTCTAATCATCCGCATCGGCGAAATTGAAGAAAAATGAGACTTCCTTGTCCTAAACTGCGGAAAGGAAAACATTATCCTAGGACTCCCCTGGCTCCGCGAAGCCAATCTTGTCATCAATTGGGCCACTGGGAAAGTAGAAATCCCAAAACAACCCAAGAAACCCCACCACAACTCTCCCCAAAACCTCGCCCAGAGATACCTGGTGCAATATCTCGACCTAGACCTGACACTAAAACAGCTCGCCTCTGGAAGAAATGCGTAGAGCAAAGCGCTCAAAACGCATACCCTATATGCCGCACCACCCTCTCCACTGATCTCGCCATGAAGGAAGAAAAGCCCAAGGTAGTACTACCTGACGCTTACAAGGACTTTGCCGACGTCTTTGAGAAAAAGACGATTGATGAACTTACCCCTTCCCGAAGCTTTGATCATGCCATCGACCTCAACAAGGACTTCACGCCAAAAGTCGCCAAAGCTTATCCCCTGAACCCAAAGGAAGCTGAGGCCTGTAAAGTGTTCGTCGATGAACATCTCGCCTCGGGAAAGATCACCCCATCAAAGTCCCCACAAGCTGCCCCATTCTTCTTTGTCCCAAAGAAAGATGGCTCCCTCCGCCCCTGTCAAGACTACCGTTATCTCAATTCCCATATGGTAAAGAATGCCTATCCCCTTCCCCTTATCTCGGATCTTGTGGATCGCCTCAAGGGATCATCCATCTTCACCAAGATGGACATCCGATGGGGCTACAACAACATCCTGATCAAACCCAATGATCGATGGAAGGCCGCATTCATTACGCCATTTGGTTTATTTGAGCCAACGGTCATGTTCTTTGGGCTTTGTAACTCTCCCGCTACGTTCCAGGCCCTCATGGACCACATCTTCGGCGATCTCATGGCAGAAGGATGGCTTGTCATTTACATGGACGACCTTCTTATTCATTCCAAAGACGTCGCAATCCACGAAGAAAGAACCCAACGAGTCCTGGAACGACTCCGAGAACACAAACTTTTCTTAAAGCTCGAGAAATGTTCCTTCAACGCTGCTGAAGTTGAATATATTGGCATGGTTGTCAAGGAGGGACAGGTCAAGATGGACCCCACCAAACTCCACACCATTGAAGAATGGAACTCCCCCACCAGTGTCAAAGCAGTCCGATCGTTTATCAGCTTCTGTAATTTCTATCGCAGATTCATTACGAATTTCTCTGCGATCGCTCGACTGCTCCACGATCTCACGAAGAAAGGAGCCAAATGGGATTGGACCCCCATCTGTGAACAAGCGTTCCAGAAAATCAAGTCCTCATTCCTACAGCAACCAGTGCTTGCGATGCCTGATGTCGCTAAACCCTTCACCGTCATGACTGATGCCTCCCTTACTGCTACTGGAGCAGTATTAATGCAGAACGACGGCAACGGGAACCTTCACCCATGTGCCTATTTGTCCAAAACCCTTTCCTCCGCCGAGCACAACTACGATATCTACGATTGAGAGTTGCTTGCTGTCATACACGCCCTCGAGGAATGGCATCATTATCTCTGTGGCACTGACCACCCCGTGACGGTCATCACTGACCACAAGAACCTGACGTACTTCCGTCAACCCCAAAAACTCTCTCCCTGTCAAGCTCAATGGGCGATGTTCCTGCAGGATTTCAACCTGCACTACCACAATGTCCCCGGCATCCAGATGGGCCCCGCCGATGCACTCTCTCGTCGCGATGAGGTAGATACCTCTAACGATAATACCGCCACCACACTCCTCCCCGACCACCTCTTCGTCCGGGCCCTCAACGTTGCCCTTGCCTCCAAGATGGCCGTCTCCTCTTCCACCGACCCCGTTGTACAGCACGCCTTGGAGGCCCTGTATGACAACACCCCTGGCTTCCCCCGGGCCACCGCCGCCGACTGGCTCTACAAGGATGGCAAGTTATATTTCCGCCATCGCCTCTACATTCCAGAACTGGCCCGGTCGGACCTTGTATGGTCCCTGCATGAAAGCGAGGCAGGAGGTCATGGCGGCATCTTCTGAACTCAAAACCTGGTCTCACGTGACCATTGGTGGCCCAGCATGGGCACTTTTATTCGCCGATTCGTCACCGGTTGTGCCCGTTGCCAAGCACACAAGGTGAACACACATCCCACGGTACCCTCCCTCACACCGCTCTGCAGTGAGGCCACACGCCCCTTCCAGCAAGTGTCCATTGATTTAATCACAGATCTTCCCGTATCCCAGGGATTTGATTCTGTCATGGTCGTGGTCAACCATGGCCTTACGAAGGGGGTAATTATCCTCCCATGTCACAAAACAATAGACGCTGCGGGCGTCACTAAGCTCTTTTTTGAACGAGTCTTCACTCGTTTCGGTCTTCATGACTGCTGCATTTCCGATCGAGGCCCACAATTCGCCTCTGCCTTTTCCAGAGAACTCTCCCACCTCCTGAAATACGACCTCGCCCTCTCCTCCGTGTACCATCCACAGACCGATGGTGAAACTGAACGAGTTAACCAAGAACTTGAAACCTATCTCCGCATCTTTTGCGATGGAAGACCCAACAAATGGGTAGATCTCCTCCCGATGGCCAAATTTTCCCATAATGCCACTGTCCATTCCGTCATGGGAAAGTCCCCCTTCTCCCTTATCCTCGGATATGAGCTGAGAGCTTATCCACCAATGGGAAAGACCTTCCTTCCCGCCCTTGAAACCCGTCTCACGGAACTCACGGAAAGCCGTTCAGAAGCCCTCGCTGCACATGAGAAAGCCCAGCGGAGTATGAAAGAACGGATCACGTCCAAATTCCGCCCCTGGAAGGTCGGAGATAAGGTATGGCTAGAAGGACGCAATCTGCAACTCAGATACCCGTCCAAGAAGCTTGCCCCCAGAAGGGAAGGACCCTTCGAGATAAGCAAGGTTATCTCCCCTGTCACCTTCCGCCTCCGCCTTCCTCCCACCTGGAAGATCCACAACGTCTTCCACGCTTCTCTGTTATTGTCCTATCGGGAGACTCCCGAACACAGACCCAATTATACAAACCCTCCGCTGGATACAATAGACGGAGATGAAGAATACGAAATCAAGAAGGTTCTGTCACACCGTGGCACGAAGGCACGAAGGCAGTACCTGGTATCCTGGAAAGGATACTCAGCAGCAGAAAATACATGGGAACCCGAAGGGAACCTCAAACACATGCAAAGCCTCCTTCGTGCTTATAAGCTCAGAAATCCAAAGGACTTCCCCCAGTTCCCCCGCTAAACCACCATGTCCATTCCCACTACCAACCCTGCCCCGGCTGCTGCCAGAGCCCCAGACATTCCCATCCGCTCCGTTCATCTCCCTCCCTTGACCCGTCGAGTTCTCTTCACGACCATCCTAGAAAACCCTGTCGCCACCTTGTCTATTGAGCGCATCCCAGCGTTCATCAACAACCCCACCCTCCGACACCTTGCGTGTCTCTACCATAGTTACACCCTGGCACGTAACATCCACACTATGCTCTGCCCAGATGGGCTACCCCCAGTCTACACTGCCACCCTTGAGCAAGCCCTCTCCAAAGCTCACACCATGACTCTAGACCTCCTGTTTGAGGAAGGGTTTGGACGTATCATTGACGAAATCATGCCAGGCACGGTCCTACACATCCTTCGCCCCATCCTTCTCAGCTTATCGACTGTACAAAGGTCTATTTACTTTTCACAAACTCCCATTCGTAACCCAGTGGCACTAGCGCCACCACCACCACCAGTATATCCTCCCGTTGACGGCTCCCCCACTCCCATGCCGGTCCCGGCTCCCGTGGTAAACTTCCCATGCTACGTACCTCGCCTGATTTCCCCTACTCCTCCCACACTCGTGGCTAGCCCCGCCCCCACCACGTCTTCCCTCGAGTCCTTTCGGACCAACCTTGATGAACCCACTCCCGGAATCAGGCAACAGCCTCAGGTTGCTCGTTGAGGCAGCCGTTTTCTGGCTCGCAGAGCTAGAACACGACAGACCCTCCTAGAGGTAGGAGGGATTCCCTGTACGGTATCACTTACTGCTATGGGAAGAAGGGTGGCCGAAGCCCTATCCAAAGGAGGAACCCCCGCACTAAATGCCCCCACTCGTCCCGTCACTCCCACCGTCACTCCACCACCATATACAGTCCCCTCCCCACGAGGGACTATCCAGAATCCCATTCTTATCGACGACCACACCCCCGAACCCTAGCCCTTTCAGGCTCCTGCACTCCGCTGCATGGAGTGCCGCTCACTTGAACACACCCAGTGTAACTGCCCTGAATTCATATGCCCATGGTGCCGGACGACTGCACCAGGACATGCCTCAGCCAACTGCCCTGTGAGGCAGTGTGGACTTTGCGGAGGCCTTGGCCACGTTGTCGCCAACTGTAACTTCAGGGATTACAATCCTGAGGACGCCTATGACTACGAGGGGAATGAGGGGTGTAATGTTATGGATATTTCTTTCTTTTCACTTCACTACGACTGGGACTTAGTCTTCGGACTACAGCTACATGGGGGATAGCCCCTATGTATCATTATGCTTACCTCATCTTACCTTACATCAGCATTCCTTTCACAATTCTTCTAGAACGTTCTATTTGCTACAATCCAGACTTCTCGCGGGTAGCGCTGCTCGTCCTCTTTTATCCACTTGGTCTGTGTACCATACACAGCTGCATGGTCTGTGCGCCACTCCCAACCCTATATAAAGGGTTGTATTCTGTACTTGTATTCCCTAGCTAGTTCTACGCACTTTATGCTAGCAATCTAGTCTCTTCCAGATTTCTTGTGTGTGCACTTGAGTCTGAGTTTCCCTACACTTTCCTAGGTGTCCTCTGCCTACACTTGAGTGGCAGCTCTAAGACTAGATTCTAACGCATCAGCGTTATTTGTATCATTCCACATTACACCCGGACCAAGCGTAACAAAAGATCTAGTCTCTACTAAACGACTGCCACTACCAAGTGAGCCACCATTACGTCCCGAAACACAGACCGATTCTCCGCTGTCCCTTCGGGCAGACGCTACCCGCACCTCCGCATATCCTCCCCCCCGCCTCCTTCCTCAGAGGAAGAAGCTGAATCTCCCCCATCAGACCCTTCCGAGTCCGACGAAGACTACCCCATCAGAACTGAAGAAGAGACTACTGTCCGAAATGAGGACGACCTCCACCTAGCTCACGAATTATCTGCACTCCACCTTCCTGTCCCTCCGACACCCCACTCCCCAGAAACCCTGACACCGATCCTCACCCCATCCGCACCCTTCGCACCCCCACCTCATAGCAGTATGTCCCACCAGAAAGCCACCAAACTTAAAATCGGTTCCCCCGATGCCTTTGATGGCGACTACGACAAGGCTGAGTCATGGCTCCTCACCGTCCAGTCCTACCTATTAGTCAACAACGATGTATATGATAACGACAACAAGAAGGTTGCCTTCGCATTGTCTCATATGAAGAAAGGATCGGCCCTTTCTTGGGCCACCACATATCGACGAAACTGCCTCATGGCATCCCCTCCGTCCTTTGGGACAATGAAAGATTTTATTACCAGCTTTGACAAAGCATTCAAGAACTCCGACTCAAAAGGAGAAGCGTTATCCAACCTCTGGACCCTACGCATGGAAAACGACTTGGCTGGATATCTAGCCGACTTTAGAAAGAACGCCACACTCAGTGGCACCACCGACGACACTATTCTCATCGAATATTTTTCGGCAGGACTCTCCCCTGCTCTCTCTGGGTGAATCTATGCCATGGACAAAGTACCTACAGTAATTGACGAATGGTACGAAAAGGCTCTCCTCTTCTCCCGCCAAAAGAAGAAGGCCAATGCTATCGTGGCCTGCCACCATGACAAGGACAAGTGGAAGAAAACCTTGTACTGCCCCAACCATTACTATGACACCACCCCTTCCAAGAAGGAAGACAAGGACCCCAACGCCATGGACGTAGACGCTATCAAACTATCTCTGTCCCAGAAGGAAGAACACCAACGAAAGGGCCTCTGCTTCAAATGCAGCAAGCCTGGACTTATCAAAGATTGTCCCAACCACGAACAAGCCCAACGAAATGGAGGAAGCCGTGAAAAGAAGGTCAGAGAGGTGACCAAAGGCGACGATGAAAACCTCCCCAGGTTAGAAGAAGTAGAGGACTCGGACGATGAAGACGATGAAGCTTTCGTCTCTCGCCTCTATGTCAAAAACAAAAGGGATTTTTAATTGGAGGAACTTCTTTGACACAAGTCTCCTCCTCATCTTTTGTAACATGTGCTCCCGTATTTGTAGATGAATCCAAATCTGCTTCTATCAAACTCCTGTTGCAGGTTATCATCCCAAACAGCACCCTGAAAGTCGTTGAAACTGCCGCCCTCATCGATAGCGGCGCAGAAATTTCATGCATAGACTGGAACTTCGTCCAGAAACACAAACTCCCCACCGAATGACTCCCCTCTCCAATCAAAGCTCGAAACGCCGACCACTCCCCGAACAAAGGAGGAGACATTAAATTCTCTACCTCCCTCTTTATTAAAATCGGTACCATCACACAGAAAGTCTTCCTCCATGTTCTCCATCTCGGATGCGAAAACATTATTCTAGGACACCTGTGGCTGAAAGCCACCAATCCGAAAATCAACTGGAGAAAGAAGACTGTCGAGATTGACGAAAAGTTAGACAAATCCCTCGACCTCTATTTCACCCATGCCGCTGGACGAGCCAGCTACGCCTCGAAAACCACCAAGAAAAAGGCCTGAATCCCCCATCACGTTAACCTAAACCAAGTCCAGCGGGCCCAACTTTTCGACTACCTTGAATATGAAGAGGAAGATGAATATACAGAGTGAGCAGTCGCCCACTACCATGTCGGATGAATCATGAAGTCCGCCACCCGCTATTTTCCAAATACGTATACTGGCAAACGAATCGCCAGGATTACTAGGTCCACTGAACTGGCCCAAGAAGCTGAAAGAATGAAACCAAAACCCATACTCCCCCCCGCCTACGCAGAATTCTCTTCCATCTTTGAAAAGGAAGCCACCGACCATGTTCCCCCATCCAGACCTTACGACCACGCCATCCATCTAAATGACTCCTTTGTTCCAAAAGTTGGAAAGGTTTATCCCCTTTCCCCCGATGAAAAGCAAGCAACCGAAGACTTCCTCGACGAAAATCTTCGAACTGGCAAAATTAGACCTTCAAAATCCCCCCAAGCATCCCCCTTCTTCTTTGTAAAAAAGAAGGATGGAGGACTTTGCCCTTGTCAGGACTATCGCTACATCAACGAACATACCATCCGAGACGCATACCCCCTTCCCCTTATCTCCGACCTCGTCGATGAACTAAAAGACGCAAAGGTCTTCACCAAGTTCGATGTTAGATGGGGGTACAACAACGTCAGAATCAAAGAAGGCGACCAATGGAAAGCCACTTTCATCACCCACAAAGGACTCTTTGAACCTAATGTCATGTTCTTCAGACTAACCAACTCCCCTCCAACATTCCAACGATTCATGAACGACTCCTTCCACGACCTTATAGCCGAAGGATGGCTCGTAATTTACATGGACGACCTCCTTATCTTCTCCCCCAACGAGAAGACCCACAAAGAACATACCCGCCGTGTTCTCCAACATATGAAAGAACTTGACTTATGTCTAAAGTTAGAAAAGTGCAAGTTTGCAGTCGAAGAAGTCAAATATCTGGGAATGGTGATGAAACCCAGAGAAATTGCCATGGACCCTGTAAAATTGAAAGGAATCACCGATTGGCCCATTCCCACGAAGGTCAAGGAAGTCCATTCATTCCTTGGCTTCGCCAACTTCTATCGCCAATTCATCCCCTCATACTCCAATGTTGCACAACCCCTCCTCGACCTAACCAAAAAGAACATGCCCTGGGAATGGTCCCCACGCTGTCAGGAAGCATTCTCTGCTCTCAAAGAAGCCTTCCTTTCCCAACCAGTGCTCCACATGCCTGACCCCACCCAACCATTCGCCATCACCACCGATGCCTTGAAATACGCAACTGGAGGAGTCCTCCTCCAGATGGATTCCAATGGTGAATGGCACCCTTGCAGGTACATCTCCCAGACCTTCGGCTCTGCCGAAAGGAATTATGATATTTATGACAGAGAACTCCTTGCGGTTATCCGCGCCCTGAAAACGTGGTGACACTATCTCCACAGATCCCCTTTTCCTGTACAGGTCTTTACAGACCACAAGAATCTCACCTACTTCCGACAACCTCAGAACCTAAATCGATGCCAAGCCCGTTGGCTACTCGATATCACCGACTTTGATCTTCAGATCTCCCACGTTCCTGGGAAAGACTTGGCAGCCCCAGATGCCCTCTCCCAACAGCTGGACCTCGTCCCCACTGACGACGACGACAATACCAATGTCACCCTCCTCCCTGATGACCTATTCATCAATCTCATTGACACCACCCTTTGGGATAAGATTTCCCAATCCTCCTCGACTGACCCCCTCGTACTATCCTCATTACAAAGTATGGAAGATCTTCCTGCCCGATTTCGGTCCAGACTCTCCGACTGGCAACATGACGCGGGTGTCCTGACCTACCAAGGCCGTGTGTACATCCCCAACAACTCCGACCTCCGCCGCTCTGTTGTACAACAACACCATGATCACCCAACTGCTGGTCACCCCAGATATTTGAAAACCCGCCAACTTGTCGCTGCGGAGTTTTGGTGGCCTGGCTTGGCGACATTTGTATGAAAATACGTCAAAGGTTGTGCCTTATGCCAACAGGCCAAGACCAACACTCACCCCACAACACCTCTGCTCCTTCCAATTCCCTCCTCAGCCTCCCGGCCATTCCAGCAGATCTCCTGCGACTTGATCACCGATCTTCCCCTTTCTGGGGGCTTTGACATGCTATTGGTCGTGGTCGACCATGGGCTTACTAAGGGGGTAATTCTTTGCCCCACTAAGAAAACCATTGACTCAGAAGGCATCGCCCTTCTCTTTTTCAAGAAAGTCTACGCCAGATTTGGACTTTATGAAAAGATCATCTCTGACCGAGGCCCCCAGTTCGCCTCAGCCTTTGCTAGACAACTGGCCAAACTCCTTGGCTACGACCTATCCCTTTCCACCACATACCACCCTCAGACTGACGGTGAAACTGAACAAGTCAACCAAGAAGTCGAAACCTACCTCCAGATCTTCTGTGGAAACAACCCTTCTACCTGGGCTGAAATGATTTCCCGCACAGAATTCACACACAATCACTGCCCTCATTCCGTAACAAACCAATCCCCATTCTATCTCATGATGGGATACGAACCCCGTCCCCTTCCTATGGTCATCTCCGAATCCAACGTCCCTGCGGTAGAAGAACGCCTCAGAGTCCTCTCCTCCGCCCGTAACGAAGCCCTCGCATCTCATGAACTGGCCAGACAGGTCATAAAAGCCCACTCAAAAAGACCTTTTACACCATTCCAGAAAGGAGACAAGGTGTGGCTGGAAGCCCGCAACCTCCGACGGAACGTTGAAAACCCCAAATTCACACTCAAACGAGAAGGACCTTTTGTTACGCTTGGTCCAGGTAGGAACGAGCGTAGACTTGGATAAGGTCTGGGTCAAGGGTTCTGGTCAAGACGAAGTTGAGGTGACGACGTCGAGAGTTCTGGATAGGGCCGAGACAACGTCACAGAGACAAAGTCAAGGGTTCTGAGTTCTGGTGAGACGAAGAAAGACTGCGAGAGACAGACTCAAGCAGCGAGTACAAGGAAAGAGATAGA
>JBBPTL010000430.1:0-12896 GCA_038094095.1 Boletus putidus
ACGCAAAGGTCTTCACCAAGTTTGATGTTAGATGGGGGTACAACAACATCAGAATCAAAGAAGGCGACCAATGGAAAGCTGCCTTCATCACCCACAAAGGACTCTTCGAACCTAATGTCATGTTCTTCGGACTGACCAACTCCCCCCCAACATTCCAACGATTCATGAACGACTCCTTCCATGATCTTATAGCTGAAGGATGGCTCGTAATTTACATGGACGACCTCCTTATCTTCTCCCCTGACGAGAAGACCCACGAAGAACATACCCGCCACGTCCTCCAACGAATGAAAGAACTCGACCTATGTCTAAAGTTAGAAGAGTGCAAGTTCACAGTTGACAAAGTCGAATATTTGGGAATGGTAATGAAACCAGGCGAAATCGCCATGGACCCCATAAAACTGAAGGGAATTGCCGACTGGCCTGTTCCCACAAAGGTCAAGGAAGTCCGTTCATTCCTTGGCTTCGCCAACTTCTATCGCCGGTTCATTCCCTCATACTCCAATGTCGCACGACCCCTCCTCGACCTAACCAAAAAGAACATGCCCTGGGAATGGTCCCCACACTGCCAGGAAGCGTTCTCCACTCTCAAGGAAGCCTTCCTCTCCCAACCTGTACTCCACATGCCCGACCTCACCCAACCATTCGCCATCACTACCAACGCCTCAAAATACGCAACCGGAGGAGTCCTCCTCCAGACGGATTCTAACGGCGAATGGCACCCTTGCGGATATATCTCCCAGACCTTCGGCTCAGCTGAAAGAAATTATGATATTTACGACAGAGAACTCCTTGCGGTTATCCGCGCCCTGAAAACCTGGCAACACTATCTCCACGGATCCCCATTTCCTGTACAGGTCTTTACAGACCACAAGAACCTCACCTATTTCCGACAACCCCAGAATCTCAATCGACACCAAGCCCGTTGGCTACTAGATATCACTGACTTCGACCTCCAGATCTCCCACGTTCCTGGAAAAGACTTGGCAGCTCCTGATGCCCTCTCCCGACGACCGGACCTCCTCCCCGCTGACGACGATGACAACACCAACGTCACCCTCCTCCCTGATGACCTATTCATCAACCTCATCGACACCACCCTCCGGGATAAGATTTCCCAATCCTCTTCAACCGACCCCCTCGTACTATCCTCTTTACAGAGTATGGAGGATCTTCCTGCCCGATTCCGGTCTCGACTCTCCGACTGGCAACATGACGCGGGCGTCCTGACTTACCAAGGCCATGTGTACATCCCCAACAACTCCGACCTCCGCCGCTCTGTCGTACAATGGCACCATGATCACCCGACTGCCAGTCACCCCAGATATTTGAAAACCCGCCAACTTGTTGCTGCAGAGTTTTGGTGGCCGGGATTGGCGACATTTGTATGAAAATATGTCGAAGGTTGTGCCTTATGCCAGCAGGCCAAGGCCAACACTCACCCCACGACACCTCCACTTCTTCCAATCCCCTCCTCGGCCTCCCGGCCATTCCAGCAGATCTCCTGCGACTTGATCACCGATCTCCCCCTTTCCGGGGGCTTTGACATGCTATTGGTTGTGGTTGACCATGGGCTTACTAAGGGGGTAATTCTTTGCCCCACTAAGAAAACCATTGACTCAGAAGGCATCGCCCTCCTCTTTTTCAAGAAAGTCTATGCCAGATTCGGACTTTATGAAAAGATCATCTCTGACCAAGGTCCCCAGTTCACCTCAGCTTTCGCCAGACAACTTGCCAAGCTCCTTGGCTACGACCTATCCCTCTCCACCGCATACCACCCCCAGACTGACGGCGAAACTGAACGAGTTAACCAAGAAGTCAAAACCTACCTCCGAATCTTCTGTGGGAATAACCCTTCTACATGGGCCAAAATGATTTCCCACGCAGAATTTGCACACAATCACCGCCCTCATTCCATAACAAACCAGTCCCCATTCTATCTCATGATGGGATATGAACCCCGTCCCCTTCCTACGGTCATCTCCGAATCCAACATCCCTGCAGTAGAAGAACGCCTCAAAGTCCTCTCCTCCACCCGTAATGAAGCCCTCGCATCTCATGAACTGGCCAGACAAGTCATGAAAGCCCGCTCTAGACAACCCTTCACTCCTTTCCAGAAAGGAGACAAGGTGTGGCTGGAAGCCTGCAACCTCCGACGAAACTTTGAAAACCCCAAATTCGCACTCAAACAAGAAGGACCTTTCACTATCTCAGACATCCTATCTCTGATCACCTACAGACTCCGCCTCCCTAGAACGTGGAAAATCCACAACACGTTCCATGCCTCCCTTCTATCCCCATACAAGGAGAATTCCGAACACGGTCCGAACTTCCCTCTACCGCTGCCTGACCTAATACAAGGCGAGGAACATTACGAGGTGGAAGCCGTCTTACAACATCGTGGAGCCCCATCTAGACAGGAATTCCTAATTAAGTGGAAAGGATATCCCACGTCTGACAACTCCTGGGAACCCGAATGGAACTTAGGAAGCGCCAAGGACGTCTTAGAGGATTATAAAAAGGTTCGACCAAAGGTCTTCCCTCCTAAGTCCAACCTCTCCCATAAACACATTCGCACTGCATACTCCTGGTGTCATGGCTCGTCCAATCCTCCACCCCCGCATTCTCACCCACTCAAACGCTAGAAACTTTGTCGCTCCCCCTCTTGCTCATCGTACCCATCTCCCTGCTGACGAACCCAGCCTCGACCTTATGGGGCTCATCCTCTCAGACAGCCGCCTCGCCACCTCTATAGACACCCTCGTAGACACCGACTCCGCCATCCACGCCCTAATCAAGGCGTACCGTGACAACGCCAGGCTCAACGCCTGGATAAACTTTGTGTCCACCCACCATCCTCAGCTCGCCCCCGCCACTACCCTACTAAACCATATCTGCATGGACCAACGAAGGGCCATCCTCCTGGCTCTGGATCAATTAGTGTAACGTGGAACGATACAAATAACGCTGACGTGTGTAGAACCTAGTCTGAAGCTGGCACTCAGAGTGTAGCCAGAGGACACTTTGGAAGTGAAGGGAAACTCAGACTCAAGTGTGCACACAAGAGATCTGGAAAGAGACTAGATTGCTAGCTCGAAGTGCGTAGAACTAGCTGGGGAATACATGTACAGAATACTACCCTTTATATAGGGTTGGGAATAGTGCACAGACCATGCAGCTGTGTTATCGTACA
The DNA here is from genome assembly GCA_038094095.1 of Boletus putidus. Lineage (NCBI taxonomy): Eukaryota > Fungi > Basidiomycota > Agaricomycetes > Boletales > Boletaceae > Boletus > Boletus putidus. The sequence continues at coordinate 3,194 of JBBPTL010000430.1, forward strand.
CGGACCATGTGGATATATAAGGAGAAGCGGTGCTACCCACGAGAAGTCTGGATCACAGCAAGTGGAACGTTCTAGAAGTTTGAAGGGAATGCTGATGTAATGTAAGATGATGTAAGCATAACGATACATAGGGGCTATCCCCCATGCAGCTGTAGTCCGAAGACCAGGTCCCAGTCATAGTGAAAAGAGGAAAAAGAAATATCCGTAACACAGGGTAGATTACAGGGCGTATTTATACTGTTAAAACTGTGCACAGACCATGCTGAATAAGAGAGGAAAGCTATGGCATGATAATGGTAAAAATAGGATGAGAATCCTATAGAACGTTGTAGAACAGCGTAGAAAGAATAAGAAGGTTCCGGGTTGTGCCGGATTAGTCATCCAAGTAAAGGATTGGTAAGCAAAGAAAAGAAACAGGGGCGAATCGTAACAGTTCCACGATGTCGTAAGACAGCTTCCACTTCGTAATGTTCCTTGCCTTGTATTAGGTCAGGTGGAGGTAAAGGGAAGTTTGGACCGTGTTCGGAGTTCTCCTTGTACAGAGATAGCAGAGAAGCATGGAACATATTATGAATTCTCCACATTTTAGGGAGGTGGAGTTGGTAGGTGATTGGGGATAAGACGTCTGAGATGGTAAAGGGTCCTTCTCGCTTTAGAGTGAACTTGGGGTTTTCAATATTCCATTGGAGGTTGCGGGCTTCTAGCCACACCTTGTCTCCTTTCTGGAACAGTGTGAAGGGTCGGTTCGAACGGGCTTTCATGACTTGTCTAGCCAGCTCATGAGATGTGAGGGCTTCATTGCAAGTGGAGGAGAGGACTCTAAGGCATTCTTCTACTGCAGGGACGTTGGATTCAGAGATGACCGTAGGAAGGGGACGGGGTTCATATCCCATCATGAGATAGAACAGGAATTGATTTGTTACGGAATGAGGGCAGTGATTGTGTGCGAATTCGGCGTGGGAAATCATTTTGGCCCAAGTAGAAGGGTTATTTCCACAGAAGATCCAGAGGTAGGTTTTGACTTCTTGGTTGACTTGTTCAGTTTTGCCATCAGTCTGGGGGTGATATGCAGTGGAAAGGGATAGGTCGTAGCCAAGGAGTTTGGCAAGTTGTCTGGCAAAGGCTGAGGCAAATTGAGGGCCTCAGTCAGAGATGATCTTTTCATAGAGTCCAAATCTAGCATAGACTTTCTTGAAAAAGAGGAGGGCGATTCCTTCCGAATTGATGGTTTTCTTAGTGGGGCAAAGAATTACCCCCTTCGTAAGCCCATGGTCAACCACAACCAATAGCGTGTCAAAGCCCCTGGAAAGGGGAAGGTTGGTGATCAGGTCGCAGGAGATCTGCTGGAATGGCCAGGAGGCCGAGGAGGGGATCAGGAGGAGCGGGGGTATTGTGGGATGAGTGTTGGCCTTGGCCTGCTGGCATAAGGCACAACCTTCGATGTATTTACATACAAATGTTGCCAAGCTGGGCCACCAAAATTCCGCAGCAACAAGTTGGTGGGTTTTCAAATATCCGGGGTGACCGGCAGTCGAGTGATCGTGGTGTTGCTGTACAACAGATTGGCAGAGGTCAGAGTTGTCAGGGATGTATATGCGGCCTTGGTAGGTCAGGACACCCATGTCATGTTGCCAGTCAGAGAGTCTAGACCGGAATCGGGCAGGAAAATCTTCCATACTTTGTAAGGAGGATAGCACAAGGGGGTCAGTTGAGGAGGATTGGGAAATCTTATCCCAGAGAGTGGTGTCAATGAGATTGATGAATAGGTCATCAGGGATGAGGGTGACATTGACATTGTCATCATCGTCAGTGGGTACAAGGTCTGGCCATTGTTACAAGTATTTCTTTTCCTTCACTCTGCTACGATTGGGACTTAGTCTTTGGACTACAGCTGCATGGGGGATAGCCCCTATGTATCGTTATGCTTACCTCATTTTACCTTACATCAGCATTCCCTTCAACATTCTTTAGAACATTCTATTTGCTACGATCCAGACTTCTCACGGGTAGTGCCGCTTGTCCTCATATATCCACTTGGTCCTTGTACCATACACAGCCACATGGTCTGTGCATTATTCCCAACCCTATATAAAGGGTCGTATCTTGTACTTGTATTTGCTAGCTAGTTCTACGCACTTCATGCTAGTAATCTAGTCTCTTCCAGATCTCTCGTGTTACGCTTGGTCCGGGTAGGAACGAGCGTAGACTTGGATAAGGTCTGGTTCAAGGGTTCTGGTCAAGACGAAGTTGAGGTGACGATGTCGAGAGTTCTGGATAAGGCCGAGACAACGTCACAGAGACGAAGAAAGACTGTGAGAGACAGACTCAAGCAGCGAGTATGAGGAAAGAGGTAGTATTCCCAAGTAGATCTAGTCTGAGGTACAGGGTAGTCTATTGGGCGTATTTATACTGTGAAGGCTGTGCACGGACCATGCTGAATAAGGGATGAAAGCTATGGCGTGATAATGATAGAAATAGGAGGAGAATCCTATAGAACGTTGTAGAACAACGTGGAAAGAATAAGAAGGTTCCGGGTTATGCTGGATTAGTCATCCAAGTAAGGGATTCATAAGCAAAAGAAAAGAAACAGGGGCAAATCATAACATTACCCCCTTTGTACATTGAAAAATACCACTTTGTCAAGTAAATGAAAGATAAAAAGGCGGAAGAAAGAGGGGGTGATAAAATCCTACTAATCTTCTTCCCATACTTCGCTGATGGCGTCTTCAATGTCTTGCGGGATTGGGAGGGGAGAGTGACTAGCGAGTTCTTCTCGATGGACCCAATCGGCTTCGGTAAGCCATTCTTCCATGACTGGGTTCCAACTGGACGCAGTGACGGGTTGTTCGGGGGAGAAGGCGAATCCTAGGGACTGGCGGGAGCGATGAGAGCGTCAAGAAGAGGACGAGAATGAGGACGAGGGAGGGGACGGAGCTCCACGATGGCAACAACCGGAATTGTTGACAGAGCATAAGGCTTGGATGTGATGAGGAGCCCAGTTGCGACAACCGGGGCATTGATAGTATCTGCAATCAATCCGTTGATGGCCTAGCCGGTGGCAAGTGAAGCATGCCTCGTGGTATCGGTAGTGCGAGACCGGCAGGGGGTCATCTGGTCGGTCAATGGCTTCAGCGCGTTCGAGAGTGTAGCGCTCTTCTGGTAGGAGGGGGGAGGACGAAGCGGATGGCGCGGGGACAGGGAGTATGGGGGAGGCAGGAGTGGCGGTGGATGCTTCTAGGGCTGCTGCGTCGGCTTCAATGAGGAGGTCCATGGCGTTTAATTGTTACGGATATTTCTTTTTCCTCTTTTCACTATGACTGGGACCTGGTCTTCGGACTACAGCTGCATGGGGGATAGCCCCTATGTATCGTTATGCTTACATCATCTTACATTACATCAGCATTCCCTTCAAACTTCTAGAACGTTCCACTTGCTGTGATCCAGACTTCTCGCGGGTAGCACCGCTTCTCCTTATATATCCACATGGTCCGTGTACGATAACACAGCCGCATGGTCTGTGCACTATTCCCAACCCTATATAAAGGGTAGTATTCTGTACATGTATTCCCCAGCTAGTTCTACGCACTTCGTGCTAGTAATCTAGTCTCTTTCCAGATCTCTTGTGTGTGCACTTGAGTCTGAGTTTCCCTTCACTTCCAAAGTGTCCTCTGGCTACACTCTGAGTGCCAGCTTCAGACTAGGTTCTACGCGCATCAGTGTTATTTGTATCGTTCCACGTTACAAAAGAACTAGCTCTACTCCTGCTTCTGCTATTACGCAGTAAAGCCGCTCCCCTCTGCCCATCATTTCGTGCTGTCACCAATTCTGCATACCGTCCCGCTCCCCGTCTCCCACGCCATCCGAATATCTCTCAAACGCTCCTACCCCAAGGACCGTTCCTACCATCCTCCCACCCCTAGACGAAGACATCACCTTACCCGGTGACGACGATTCTGATATGGCAACCCGCACAGCCAAGATCAAGGCTGGTCTACCCGATGACTTTTCCGGCGAGGCAAACGATGCTAGCCGATGGATGCTGGCCATGACAGCCTACTTTACAATGAACAGCGCTCATTATAATGAGCTTGCCAAGATCCTCATGTGCCTCAACGAGATGAGCAAAGGACGTGGACAGGACTTCGCTGAAGGATGGTATATCAAAATAGCAGATGAAGCCATCCCAGAAGAAGATAAGACATTTACAAAGTTCCTCGACGTGTTCCGACAGGCATTTATACCTTATGACGTGTCAGCCTGAGCCCGTATCGAGATGGGAAATCTCAGGCAGGACTTTAGGAATCGGAAGGAGGGATTCAAGAATTATGTCTCGGAATTCCAGCTCCTAGCCGCAAAAACCAAGATCGCCGATCAGAATGCTCTGATCAAATGGTTCATCAAGGGACTCCACCCCCATATCTCCCGAATGGTCCTATCCGTCGAAACCGTACCCACCACTCTCCAAGGATGGATTGAGAAGTCCTCTCAATTCCATTCCCAACTTTGTCGCATCGACGATCTCTCGGCCGGAAGGGCCTTTATCCCTTTTAACCAAGGGTCCTCCCGCCCTCGACGAGACCCAAATGCGATGGACGTTGATGCAGTCCGCCTCACCCCGGTACAGCGTGCCACTTACATGAAAGACAATAAGTGCTTTGTATGTCACCAAGTAGGCTGCCGCTCTTCCAACCACCCCTGACGACCAGGATCGTCCGCACCTCCCCGCCCGCCTCACAATCCACAAAGAATAAGGGCCGCATACACCCCCGCTCCAGCAACTCCCAAACCCTCCCCCATGGGCCAATACGTTGACGAGCTGAGAAAGAGAACGTACCTCAGGAAGAGGTACTCAAAGTTTTGAAAGCCTGCTTCAAAGAAGACGAGGCAGATAAAGAAACCGTTGCAGCAACGGAAGTGGCCGAAGAATGGCCAAAGGATTTTTAGAAAGGAGGGAAGTTTCGACGCCTTCTCCTCCTCAGATCATTGCTCCTGTATTCGTATCCGATAGAAAAGCGCAATCAATTCAAATCCCTTTGTCTTTATACGCGCGGGAGAATGCACAAGTCGTCGACGTCACAGCACTAATCGACAGCGGCGCCACAGGTTGTTTTATTGATCGAGACCTGGTGAAACGAAGGAGACTCCCGATGGAGTGACTCCAGAAACCATTGAAAGCCCAAAATGTGGACGGAACGACCAATCAAGGAGGCGTTATACGCCACAAAACTACTCTATTCATCCGCATTGGCGAGATTGAAGAAAAACGAGATTTTCTTGTCCTCAACTGTGGGAAAGAGAACGTCATCCTAGGACTCCCCTGGCTTCATGAAGCCAACCCCATCATCAACTGGTCTACCGGGAAAGTAGAAATCCCAAATCAACCAAAGAAACCCCGCCATAACTCCCCTCGAAGTCTCGCCCAGAGATACCTGGTGCGATATCTTGATCTAGACCCAGATGCCAAGACAGCTTGCCTCTGGAAGAAACGCGTAGAGCGAAGCGCTCAGAACGCATATCCCATACGCCACACCACTCTCTCCACCGACCTTACTATGAAAGAAGAAAAGCCCAAGGTAGTACTACCTGACACTTACAAGGACTTTGCCGATGTCTTCGAGAAAAAGACAATCGATGAACTTCCCCCTTCACGAAATTTTGATCACACCATCAACCTCAACAAAGACTTTACACCAAAAGTTGCTAAGGCTTACCCCCTGAATCCTAAGGAAGCCGAGGCATGCAAAGCGTTCGTCGATGAACATCTTGCTTCAGGAAAGATCACTCCATCAAAGTCCCCACAAGCTTCCCCGTTCTTTTTTGTACCAAAGAAAGATGGATCCCTCCGCCCCTGTCAGGACTACTGTTACCTCAATTCCCATATGGTAAAAAATGCCTATCCCCTTCCCCTCATTTCAGACCTTGTGGATTGCCTCAAGGGATCGTCCGTTTTTACCAAGATGGACATCCAATGGGGCTATAATAATGTCTTGATCAAACCAAATGATCAATGGAAGGCCGCGTTCATCACACCGTTCGGATTGTTTGAGCCAACGGTTATGTTCTTTGGGCTCTGCAACTCCCCCGCCACGTTCCAGGCTCTCATGGATCACATCTTCGGAGACCTCATGGCTGAAGGATGGCTCATCATCTATATGGACGACCTCCTTATTCATTCTAAAGATGCCGCCATTCACGAAGAACGAACTCGACGAGTCCTGGAGCGACTCCATGAGCACAAGCTTTTCTTAAAGCTCGAGAAATGTTCCTTCAACGCTGCTGAAGTAGAATATCTAGGCATGGTCATCAAAGAAGGACAGGTCAAGATGGACCCCACCAAACTCCACGCCATCAAAGAATGGAACTCCCCCACTAGTGTGAAAGCACTCCGATCGTTTATCGGTTTCTGCAACTTTTATCGCAGATTCATTACGAACTTCTCTGCAATTGCCCGTCCACTCCACAATCTCATGAAGAAAGGAGCTAAATGGGATTGGACCCCCACCTGTGAACAAGCGTTTCAGAAAATCAAGTCCTCTTTCCTGCAACAACCGGTGCTTGCAATGCCCAATGCCACCAAACCCTTCACCGTCATGACTGATGCCTCCCTCACTGCCACTGGAGCGGTGTTAATGCAGAACGACAGCAATGGAAATCTCCATCCGTGTGCCTATTTATCCAAAACTCTTTCCTCCGCTGAACGCAACTATGATATCTATGATTATGAGTTGCTCGCTGTCATACACGCCCTCGAGGAGTGGCGTCATTATCTCCGTGGCACTGGCCACCCCGTAACGGTCGTCACTGACCACAAAAACTTGACGTACTTCCGCCAACCCCAAAAACTCTCCCATCGCCAAGCCCGATGGGTGATGTTTCTACAGGATTTCGACCTGCACTATCACAACGTCCCCGGCACCCAAATGGGCCCCGCTGATGCGCTCTCTCATCGTGACGAGGTGGACACCTCTAACGATAACACTGCCACCACGCTCCTCCCGGGCCACCTCTTTGTTCGCGCTCTTGACGTCGCCCTCACCTTCAAGATGGCCGTCTCCTCTTCCACCGACCCTATTGTGCAGCACGCTTTGGAAGCCCTGTATGACAACACCCCAGGCTTTCTTCGGGCCGCCGCCGCCGACTGGCTCTACGAGGATGGCAAGCTGTATTTCCGCCATCGTTTCTATGTCCCCAAGCTGGCCCGGTCGGATCTTGTGCAGTCCCTCCATGAGAGCGAGGCAGGCGGTCATGGTGGCATTTTCCACACCCAGAACTTGGTCTCACGCGACCATTGGTGGCCCGGCATGGGTACCTTTATTCGCCATTTCATCACCGGTTGTGCCCACTGCCAAGCGCACAAAGTAAATACCCACCCCACGATACCCTCTCTCACACCACTCCGCAGCGAGGCCACCCGCCCCTTTCAGCAAGTATCCATTGATTTAATTACAGACCTCCCCGTTTCCCAGGGTTTTGATTCCGTCATGGTCGTGGTCGACCATGGGCTTACGAAGGGGGTAATTATCCTCCTGTGTCACAAAACAATAGACACCGCGGGCATAGCCAAACTCTTTTTTGAACGAGTTTTCACTCGTTTCGGTCTCCATGACCGCTGCATCTCGGATCGAGGCCCACAGTTCACCTCCGCCTTCGCCAGAGAACTATCCCGCCTCCTAAAATACGACCTCGCCCTCTCCTCCGCATACCATCCTCAGACTGACGGCGAAACAGAATGAGTTAATCAAGAACTCGAAACTTACCTCCGCATCTTCTGTGATGGAAGACCCGATAAATGGGCAGATCTCCAAATTTTCCCATAACGCCACCGTCCATTCCGTCACAGGAAAATCCCCGTTCTCCCTGATCCTCGGATATGAGCCGAGAGCTTATCCACCTATGGGAAAGACATTCCTCCCCGCCCTCGAAACCCGTCTCACGGAACTCACGGAAAGCCGTTCGGAAGCCCTGGCTGCACATGAGAAAGCCCAGCGGAACATGAAAGAACGGATCACATCAAAATTCTGTCCCTGGAAGGTCGGAGATAAGGTGTGGCTAGAAGGGCGCAACCTGAGACTCAGATACCCGTCAAAGAAGCTTGCCCCTAGAAGGGAAGGACCCTTCAAGATAAGCAAAGTCATCTCCCCTGTCGCTTTCCGCCTCCGCCTTCCCCCCACATGGAAAATCCACGACGTCTTCCATGCTTCTCTGTTATTGTCCTATCGGGAGACTCCCGAACATGGACCTAATTATACAAACCCTCCACCGGATGCAATAGACGGAGATGAAGAATACGAAATAGAGAAGGTTCTGTCATACCGTGGCACCAAGGCACGAAGGCAGTACTTGGTATCCTGGAAAGGGTACTCTGCAGCAGAAAATACCTGGGAACCTGAGGGGAACCTCAAACACGCGCAAAGTCTTCTCAGGGCTTATAAGCTCAGAAATTCCAAAGACTTTCCTCAGTTCCCCCACTAAACCACCATGTCCATCCCCACTACCAACCCTGCCCCCGCCGCTGCCAGAGCCCCAGATATCCCTATTCGCTCCGTCCGTCTTCCTCCGTTCGCCCGCCGTGTTCTCTTTGCAACCATCCTCAAAAACCCTGTCGCCACCCTGTCCATTGAGCGCATCCCTGCGTTCATCAATAACCCCACTCTCCGGCACCTTGCGTGCCTCTATCACAGTTACACCTTAGCGCGCAACATCCATACAATGCTTTGCCCAGATGGGCTACCCCCAGTCTATACCGCCACCCTTGAGCGAGCCCTCTCAGAAGCTCACACCATGACCCTGGACCTTCTCTTCGAAGAAGGGTTTGGGAGGATAGTTGATGAGATCGTGCCAGGCACGGTTCTCCATATCCTCCGCCCCATTCTCCTCAGTTTATCAACCGTCCAGCGGTCCATCTATTTCTCTCAGACCCCTGTTCGCAACCCTGTGGTGTTAGCACCACCACCCCCGCCAGTATACCCTCCTGCCGATGACTCCCCCATGCCCACGCCAGTCCCTGCCCCAGTGGTAAACTCTCCACGCTACCAACCCCGCCCCATCTCTCCCACTCCTCCCACACTTGTCGCCAGCCCCGCCCCCACCACGTCCTCCCTGGAGTCCTTTCGGACCAGCCTCGACGAGCCCACCCCTGGGATCAGGCAGCAGCCTCAGACTGCTCGTCGAGGTGGCCGTTTTCCGGCTCGCGGAGCTCGAACGAGACAGACCCTCCTAGGGGTAGGGGGTATTCCTCGCACGGTGTCTCTCACCGCCATGGGACGACGGGTGGCCGAGGCCTTATCCAGGGGAGGAACCCCCACACTCAACGCTCCCACTCGTCTGGTCACCCCCGCCATCGCACCCCCACCATACACCGTTCCCTCTCCTCGTGGAACCTTACAAAACCCCATCCTCATCGACGACCGCACCCCCGAACCTCAGCCCTTTCAGGCTCCTGCACTCCGCTGCGTGGAGTGCTGCTCACTTGAACACACCTGACGGAATTGCCCAGAATTTATGTGTCCATGGTGCCGGACTACTGCCCCTGGACACACCTCAGCCAACTGCCCTGCGAGGCAGTGTGGACTTTGTGGAGGCCTTGGCCACGTACTTGCCAACTGCAACTTCAGAGATTACGATCCTGAGGATGCCTATGACTACGAGGGGAACGAGGGAGATAGGTCAAGTTGAGTCGGTGCCTCAACCATATGAGGGGGGT
>JBBPTL010000432.1:0-12880 GCA_038094095.1 Boletus putidus
GACCTCAGAGCTCGAACCATCGGGCAAGTATCTCTTGGAAGTCGGGGCGCTCGAATGGTGATTATTTGCTGCTGGAGTCCGTCTTTGATGGCCGCCGCTTCGATCAGGCTCTAGTACTAGCTCTCGGCCGATTCTCGGTAATTATAAATACGGGTGGGTACATGCCCTCCGATACCTATCGAATGTTGTCTGATTCCTTTTACGAAGACTGCGAACCTGGCATACTATTCCTCTTACGCAGATGAGCATCTGGGTACATAAGTGAGACTCCAGCGATGGGAGTAGAGCACGCAGGTGTCCTTGAATGACAATCTTGTAAAGCTCAGGCTGAAAGCTCTCTGTCGGCCCGACCGTCAACGCTTGGACAGTCCAGTAGACCCGTCCCGAACAACCGACTCAACAGTGGAGAGGGCCCGGAGCAGAGTGTTGTCCAGACAAGCCCATACAGCCCCCCCGGCGAGGATGAGGTGACGGATAGCATACTTGATAGCAGTTACACACAGAGAGTACAAGCAATGTAAAGCGAGACAACCAACGAGGATATACTACAACTAGGCACCGAGATGGATATAAAGAATCCGTTGATCGAGTGGTATACGCACAGATCTCATCGTCTTGTTCAGCGCGAACGCTGCCCGGGTATGATCCAGACGACCAGACCCGTCCACCATATGTTTATAGAACATCGACGTGATCTGGTTCGTCTCACCATCGTCCACCGCCCACATCGTCCCAATCACAGAACGGAACCCAGCAAACTGCATCGCCGACGCAAGATGGATCACCTCATCCAAACTCTCTTCGTCTCCGACGGTCGTATGACACGCAGAAAGATACGCAAATTCGGGATTCTTCAAATCGCACCCGATGATCCGTTGGATTGTAAAGCGTCCGTCGTGCAGAGCGAACGCCGACTCGAATGGCTGTTTCCGATTTGGGAGACCATGACACGCAAGGTGGACCCATTCACTCTTTCCAAGCTCTTCAACGACCCTAGAAATACAAGATTGCTCCCCATCTATGCGCGTGAATGTGGCGAGGCCGTCGACGCGCTGGCCAATGTTTTCCAATTCTGCACCTACAGAAAGGAGTTCGCTCTCGCCAACGGTTTTGTCTTGACCGATGGCGATGAAACGTTTCCTTTCAGTTGCAGAATTTGATGGATTGCACGAATGAGGGCGGTCAGGGTTGGGGTGTAGGACGAGATGTACAGATCAGGGAGATTCTGTTGACCCTTCCTATAAGGGCCAGCAGCGTGCAAGGGCAGCACAGGATGGGCGAAACAATCTGATTCCAGAGTTTGCGTAAGAATGATCCGAGCTCTCTTGTCACGTCGTCCCTCGTTGCGCGCACAGTCAAGGTATGGAGCTCCGTTGACAGGTCTCGAACATTTTCCTGTGTGATCTGCAACGGAATATGAATAGATTCTCGATCGAGCAAGACGACGAGCGCGTCACAGCTATCCTGGCTTGCATTCGCGATGATGATGGGTCCCCCAGTGGCTGCACGTTGGAGATCCGAGAAGAGCGAGGGAAGAAGGAAACGGGAGAGACCAGGCAACATTGCCATTGCGCCCGCTCGCACCCCGCTCACCATGGCTTTGCTCAACCTCGCCTTGGGTCTCATTATTGCTGCAAAGTCATCCACGACTGCGACGTTTCAATTCTCTGCCACACGTTGTAACTTGGCATCAAGCCTGCTGATCCATGGAAAAAATCGAGAGATGCATCTTACACCATAATTTTCGGGAATGGAGGCCGATACGAAGGCGTCCTCTCCCGATGGACAACCAGTATCATCATGCCTTCTCTCGCATTCCACTCGCATCGTCTAAGGCTTTTCATCAATGCCTAGTACTGTGAAGCAAGCTGCAACGTTCGCTTTTCCGGTGCCCCCAACCGCTGTTTGACTCGTTTCATGAGTAGACATGGCCATATCACTGGAACTGAACCACGAATGTAAGGCGTACTCGACAGGTGTATGGGTTACATCGCAGTGGTGAACAGTTGACGCCCAGGAGGCGACGAGGATTGAACAGGCGACACAAAAGTCGAGATGTGTTCCTGAAGTCGACGGTCATGATCCCACTGTTATGCAAAGTGAAGGCTGAGATCCTTATCAAGACATCCCACCTCGTTTCTCCCACATCCTGCAGTGATAGGCGCGGGCAACCGAATGCGATGAACGAGGAAGAGGGGGGCGATTCCAACAAACTGAAAGAGTAACCCGTTGGAGGGTGCAGGTAGCCGTGCGAAGGGTTGAGTTGATGTTCGTGGAACAAGTTGTCCACGCGGTGTATGGACGTGCCTTTTCGGTCCTGGCCCGGCGCCTATGCACAACATACAGCGTTTTCCCAAACCACTGTGCTGCATCCAGTTCGGTGAGCCAGCATGGATTCGGAGGGTACGTGTCTCTTTCTGTTGGCGTGCAGAGCAGTGAAATGACGTACCTACCAGTTAAACAGTTGCATTCACGGGCAAATCTCTCTTTGCCAAATTTGAACAAGGAGGGGGAACTAGTTACATCGACGGGGCGATCGACCTTGATCGTGAAGCACTAGAGCGTTGTCCACCTGGCCACCCCGAGCGATCTGGCTCATTGATTCGCCTTGCAATCCATCTTACCAATCGTTACGACCAGCTTGGGGCGACGAGGGACCTTGAGGAGGCCATTGTCCTCGGCCGAGAAGCACTCGACCTTCGCCCACCAGGGCACCCACTTCGCTCCAATTCTTTGTATAACCTTACAGTTGATCTCTCCTCTCGGTACTCACAGCTCGGGACAATGCAGGATCTCGATGAGGCCATTGTCCTCGGCCGAGAAGCACTCGACCTTCGCCCACCAGGGCACCCTCGTCGTTCCCATTCTTTGGGTAACCTTGCAGTTGATCTCTCCTCTCGGTACTCACAGCTCGGGGCAATGCAGGACCTCAATGAGGCCATTGTCCTCGGCAGAGAAGCACTCGACCTTCGCCCACCAGGGCACCCTCGTCGTTCCCCTTCTTTGTGTGACCTTGCAGTTGATCTCTCCTCTCGGTACTCACAGCTCGGGACAATGCAGGACCTCAATGAGGCCATTGTCCTCGGCCGAGAAGCACTCGACCTTTTCCCCAAAGGACACCCTGGGCGGTCAATATCTTTGATCAACCTTGCAGCTCATCTCTCTCCTCGGTACAGGGAACTCAGAGAAATGCAGGATCTCGACGAGGCCATTGTCCTCGGCAGAGAAGCACTCGACCTTTGCCCACCAGGGCACCCACTTCGCTCCAGTTCTTTGGTCTGCCTTGCAGTTGATCTCTCCTCTCGGTACGAGCAACTCAGGGCAATGCAGGATCTCGATGAGGCCATTGTCCTCGACCGAGAAGCACTCGACCTTCGCCCACCAGGGCACCCTGATCGGTCACGATCATTGGATAACTTTGCATGCCACCTCCGTAGTCGGTTTGCACGGTCGAAGCAGTTACAGGACAAGGAGGAGCTGTTCAGTCTCTATGGTCAACTAGTACATGTGCCTCAAGTTGTGTCTTCCAGTGATCTTTCCGCTGCTAGAGCATGGATCCGCGTTGCTGAAGATTTCAAGCATCCCACACTACTTCTCGCATATGAAACGTCCCTTCGATTACTTGTTCAACATCTGGCCACTCTGCCGTCATTGCCTCAACATCTTGTCGTCCTCAAGAACCTCACATCGTCGCTTGCAGTGGATGCGTTCTCGGCTTGTCTTCGTAACCGCTCCCCTGCCGATGCGGTCGAGCTTCTAGAACAGGGACGGGGTGTCTTCTGGAGCCAGCTCACTCGCCTCCGTTCTCCCCTTGATGATGTCGTTGCATCTGGCCCATCAGGAAAGACGCTGGCAGACGAGTTCACCCGGCTGGCCTCGCACATTCGCAATACCCTTGATTCACCTGGCACAGATCAGCACGAACGGGTGTGCCATCTGAACTTCGAATTGCAAAGAGTCGTTACCAATATTCGCGAGCTGCCTGGTCTCTCCCGTTTCCTTCTTCCTTCGCTCTTCTCGGATCTCCAACGCGCAGCCAGTGGGGGACCCATCATCATCGTGAACGCAAGCCAGTATAGCTGTGACGCACTCGTCGTCTTGCTCGATCGAGATCCTGTTCATATTCCATTGCAGATCACACAGGAAAATGTTCGAGACCTGTTAACGGAGCTCCATACCTTGACTGTGCGCGCAACGAGGGATGACGTGACGAGACAGTTCGCATCATTCTTACGCAAACTCTGGAATCAGATCGTTTCGCCCATCGTCGATTTCCTTCAGACGACCCATCCACCTCAATCACGGATCTGGTGGTGTCCCACTGCTGAGTTGTCTGCGCTGCCCTTGCACGCTGCTGGTCCGTATAGCAAGGGTCAACAGAATCTCCCTGATCTGTACATCTCGTCCTACACCCCAACCCTGACCGCCCTCATTCGTGCTAGACGGCGCAATCCATCGAATTCTGCAACTGAACGGAAACGTTTCGTCGCCATCGCTCAGGCCAAAGTCGTTGGCGAGAGTGAACTCCTTTCCGTAGGCGCAGAACTAGACAACATTGGTCAGCGTATCGACGGCCTCGCCACATTCATGCGCATAGATGGAGAGGAATCTTGCATCTCTAGGGTCGTTGAAGAGCTCGGCAAGAACGAATGGGTCCACCTCGCGTGTCATGGTCTCCTAAACCGGACACAACCATTCAAGTCGGCGTTCGTTCTCCACGACGGACACTTTACAATCCAACGGATCATCGGGTGCGATTTGAAGAATCCCGAATTTGCGTATCTTTCTGCGTGTCATACGACTGCCGGAGACGAAGACAGTCCGGATGAGGTGATCCATCTTGCGTCGGCGATGCAGTTTGCTGGGTTCCGTTCTGTGATTGGGACGATGTGGGCGGTGGACGATGGTGAGACGAACAAGGTCACGTCGACGTTTTATAAACATATGGTGGACGATTCTGGTCATCTGGATCATACTCGCGCGGCATTTGCGCTGAACAAGACGATGAAATCTGTGCATATACCATTCGATCAACGGATTCTCTATATACATCTCGGAGCCTAGTTCTAGTATATCCTTGTTGGCTCTCTTGCTTTACATTGCTCGTACTCGCTGTCTGTAACTGTTATCAAATTTGCTATCCGTTATTTTGTGAGTGGTGCGAGGGCCAAGTGTAGACTACATTAGATCCTCGCGCCTGTACTCGACAGAAGCCGAGTGTCATACGAGAGCGTGATGGGATCGAATCATCCAAATTTCAAAGGGCACTAATGGCGTTGCTTTGTTGAGAGGAACTTTCGGAGGAGCTGTTCGTTGGATATCTGGAACTCGTGTATGTCAAGGTGGGGCGGGACTCTATTCGTAGATGTATTCGCAGTCATGTATTGTCGCGTTGCAACCCATGTTCCGGGGGGTGGGACCGAGGCATTCATATACTGGTTGGTCAGCTGAGGCTGGATTGTCCGACTTGGATTTGGCTTTGGACGCCGCTGCGGTAGCGGGGGCCTGGCTCCGCTCCATGTGTCACTACGTCTTTCTGGCGGACCCGAGGACATAACATGATATTGGAGAGCCAGCCATCGAGCAGTTCTCTACGATGCTTATAGAAATGGACTTAGGTTTTCGACCCACGAGGTATTGAGTACTACTCGAGTCGGACTATAGATGATCACGTGATACCATCCTCCCATTGAGTTTGAGGGGGTTGCCTCTCTCTCTTCAACGATGGCGAGTTGTCCTCACCAGTCTGACCTATCGAAACTACAACAGCCCAGACTCAGCCAGTCAGTTCATCGCGAAGAGTGTACACAATACTTTGACAACCAGGTATGCTACGAGCCCGCCATCGTGGGAAAACATGGGCGTTGTGTTGATACGCCATGGCAGGACGCCGACGACGGCATCGATATCTGTCTCGTCTGCTTCAATGGCGCGTGTCTGAGCCACGATCGCCATCACGCACGCACCTACGTCGCGCGCTCGGGGCACGCCTTTATCCTCAATGTCGTTCGAAGACCGAAACCGAAACCAACCAACAGCCGCATGCGTATCGCCTTTTCACGCCCGCGACACGGGACTGATCGCGAGCGCATCAGGGAAACGACGAGCCGCCTGCCAAGATGACCAAGCTCGCGTTGCAGGATATGGAATGCAGTTCTACTGGAAGGATGGTATGGATCAGGTACTGAGACCAGTGATTTCAACGGACCAATTCCTCATTTGAACATTAGCTATTTATCGGCCAAGGAGATCCCCCTTCGAAAGAAGCGCCATTTCCGTGGACAATATTCGACATTCCGCTACGGGAGCCTGGCCACATGCCGCCAGGAATTGGTTTTATGCGATTCCTTGCGACTTCGATCACTTTCACGGCACACCTGAAGGATGTGAAAGTTTTTTTTCAATGAGCATCGCATTGGACGCATCGAGAGGTTCCCCGGCCTCGCTGAGACTGTTGACCTTCCTATTGCGTTGGAGCACGTTAGTCCATTGAAGATGGTGATTGGGATGGGATCCAACGTCATCGTAAGTCTCGTTCGGGCTGTAAAATGCGTGTCCTGATTTGGCATCGAACCAGGCTTCACGGTTCAGGGCGAAACCTCAATTGAGACTCAGGAACCATTGTCAACAGACGTTCCAGAATCCTGCGAGAAGCGTGATTTCTCCTCTGCAAGCCAATCACTACCTCCGCTTGAAACTACCCTCCCACTGCAAAACATAAATCCTACACGTCTTTATACCGCCAAACTACATATGACTGTATTCACTGCAGAGGTGGACGTCAAGGTGAACGAGAAACTCTCTAGAGAGCTAATCCGGTGTACAGCCAAGAAGCCACCTTCTCGAGTCATGTATAGCCTAGTATACGTGGGTTCTTTTGGTCCAGTTATGCGGTGTTAGGCATCTACAGATCAGCTACGTTTAGACAGGTAAAGACGACTATGATTTGAGCTTCGCGAGTCAAGAGACCCAGGGTCTTATGTCTATATTCCAAGGGCTTCGTGCCGATTTGAGCGGGTTTGTAATCTTGGTGCCACCACAAGCATTTTGACTGATCAAAACTAGGTCATCGCATCCGCGGATCTTCATTGTCCGTGCAACCAACCCTCCCTGTTTTTCTGGATTCGCTGTTGTATTTTCCAGGGTCATTCCGCTAGCCAGGCGACAGGTATTGTTGGCCACATGGAATCACCCTTTATTCCTACTGTCGAGCGTGAATCGATAGATCTGGTGTAAGCCATTTCTCCTACGATGACACGGGTGCGACTACTTACAAGATCCCCAGTGATAGGAACATTGCTAGTACGTGTCTTGGTTCGTTCCTGGGAGATGATGTTAAACGGTCCTGGTGACTCGCTTAGTCTGGAATAAGGAATTATTGTATGTCGGAGGCTTCCTGTCTCGTGCTGTCTATGAGTTGGAGCTCTCCACTATTCGAACTTCATGGAGGGCTGAATCCAGCAACGCCTTTAATTTCCGACCATCACTCGATTGTCAGGACCGGTTGCGCGAGCGCTTCATTCACGTTCTTAAATTCTTCACGTTTCACCATTTCACGCCCTCGCCAAAGGTCGGACAGCTGCTACAACGCTCGTTCTATGCATGTTCTACTTCGCCTCTAAGGTTTTTCTCCTCAGTTGGCCTCCGCTATGCCTCAGATATCAAAATGTTCGATCCACTCTGCGACAAGTTCCTGAAGCACGTGCCCATGCTTTCGCCAGACGTCACCAGCACTTCTAGACGAGCACACAATACGAACCATAACACTCTCGGATGTTTTACAAGATCTGCGCCTACATACTCTTGACGAAGGGGAGCCTGTTTCCTGTCTCCAATGGCAAATACGCCATGGCTCGCCCACTGGCATGTCCGAGTTGCTACAGGCGGCTTGCTTCTGGGGTGCTGACGGCACAGGCAATCGACTGTCCTCCATATAATACTTTATCAGTTCCGATGGTTTAGGGGCCCATATCTTATCAGATGGACCGCTGCCCCCCTCTCATACCCGGCAAAATTGCCAAACACCTCACTACCGAAAGCCTCGCGAGTTTCGGTTGGTGAGAGTTCACGATCGTTGACTGGCTACAATACATTTCTCACCCAGAGATCAGATCCTCGGACGAGATACGCCGTTTGGCCAAGTCGGTATTCGCGAACGAGAAGTGTATTCCGGTAATGCGCGGCCTGTGTCGTCCAGAGGACTCATATTTTCCCAGCTTGAACAACCCCGCATTCGATGGTCTCCCAATAGTCTGGTTCCTTCAGGCCGTGGAATCAGTGTGGAGATGAAGCAGCTCCTTATAGCTTTGGGAGTTCAATGACATCTTCCCCCTCGGCTTCTTTTGACATGGTAAACTGATACGTGGCTATCTTGATCTGCTCACTCGATCAATGTACGTCAGGCTGGTAGAGACAGAAAAGTGAAACACATCCGATCTCATCGAGCATCTCGTCCAAGTGGCCGATACCCTTAGCCGTGCGGATATCATTGAGCTGAAATCATCCGACGCTTTCGCCAAGGGAGGCGCCGAGAGAGGGCGTTTTCGTGCGGACCAGCTCTACCCACCGCTAGACAGTTTCCGACAACTTCATTTGCCTCTGATCGAGTGGGAGGAGAGGTCGAAATGGTATGATACATCCCCTGAAGGTAAATCGTTGACTTCATGCTTGGAAGGTGACTAACACATCCTTGTGAAGCCGAACTCCTGTACCGCATCGGTTTGCGTCGCCACCCACCCCTGGAGGTGATCATAAACCTGTGTTCGTCACCGGATACTGTAGTCAGGACAAATGCCTTCACATACTTGTGTTCCCACCTTCGATCAGTATATTTGGATTACAATCCTGACAATTTTCGACATATCGCCTTTATACCAGCAGGGAACACGGGCGGTCTCTGTCTGGGAAATGTACTAGAGTTTCATTGTCTGTCAAACGTTATCCTCACCAATGCTTCGCTTCAGGTATTCAGTGGAGAATATTCGGGGTTTCCGTCATACGGCATACGTATTGGAAAACTTCATCAAAGAGCCAGGCGTACAGCGACATCCACCTTCTTCATCGCTTCCTCAGCTGTTGGAGACAGCACCACCTTCGAACGAAGAAATCGCTCGTCGGTGGTTTGAGGTTTTGTCTGAGCATATTTCAAGTAGGTGATTTCCTCTCCGTGGTCCTGTAGATGTCTTAATGTCGTTCCAGGCTTTACGCAGCACGAGGTTGATAAGCTCTTTCGGTTGCCGATAGCCCCGAAGACCATTTCTGGGGGCTAGGAGTACTTGACTCCTGTCCAATGCTCCCTGCCTAGGAGGGTGGCCTGCTGGCAGGATATATCGTTGGCATAGCACTCGGGTGTTGTGTGGTGTTCAGCATCGTCAAGCATCTGTCGAGCAGCCTGAAAACGTAATGTTTTTGACGACGGCTTTTGCAGGATTCTTGAGCGCTGATTGGCTGACCCAGGACCACATGAATGGAATTGGTACCTGATGGATACCGTATTTGGTAGGGTCCGACCCATGGTTTTCCTCTTTTTCGTTGACAGATGAGGGTGTTTGCCTGCTACGCTTGCGTATCAGCCTTCGATATGCAAGGTTCGAAGACGACTTGGGTGCAGAAGCGGTCGAGGAATGACAAGAGCTGGCGGTACGAAAGGACATCTTGGCTTCGGAGGCGTGACGTTCCCCAGTAACTCGCCAGCATACCCCCGCCATTACCATCCGAGTCATTGAGCATTAAAATGTGATTCGTACCACGATGCTCGCCCCACTGTCGTTTGTCTTGTTTCTTTTTCGTTCTTCGCAGACTTGCAGAGCGCTACGTGTTGAAGACGATCGAGTGGAACCTGTCGTGCCCAAAACACAATGCACAATGCACTTCCTCAGCCGTCGTATCAGCAAGGCCGACGACTATGACCTCAAAGCTCGAACCATCGGGCAAGTATCTCTTGGAAGTCGGGGCGCTCGAATGGTGATTATTTGCTACTGGAGTCCGTCTTTGATGGCCGCCGCTTCGATCAGGCTCTAGTACTAGCTCTCGGCCGATTCTCGGTAATTATAAATACGGGTGGGTACATGCCCTCCGATACCTATCGAATGTTGTCTGATTCCTTTTACGAAGACTGCGAACCTGGCATACTATTCCTCTTACGCAGATGAGCATCTGGGTACATAAGTGAGTACTCGAGCGATGGGAGCAGAGCACGCAGGTGTCCTTGAATGACAATCTTGTAAAGCTCAGGCTGAAAACTCTCTGTCGGCCCGACCGTCAACGCCTGGACAGTCCAGTAGACCCGTCGCGAACAACCGACTCAACAATGGAGGGGGCCCGGAGAAGAGTGTTGTCCAGACAAGCCCATACAGCCCCCCCGACGAGGATGAGGTGACGGATAGCATACTTGATAGCAGTTACACACAGCGAGTACAAGCAATGTAAAGCGAGACAACCAACGAGGATATGCTGCAACTAGGCACCGAGATGGATGTATAGGATTCGTTGGTCGAATGGTATATGCACAGATCTCATCGTCTTGTTCAGCGCGAACGCTGCCCGGGTATGATCCAGACGACCAGACTCGTTCACCATATGTTTATAGAACGTCAACGTGATCTTGTTCGTCTCACCATCGTCCACCGCCCACATCGTCCCAATTACAGAACGGAACCCAACGAACTGCATCGCCGACGCAAGATGGATCACCTCATCTGGACCGTCTTCGTCTCCAACGGTCGTATGACACGCAGAGAGATACGCAAATTCAGGATTCTTCAAATCGCACCCGATGATCCGTTGGATTGCAAAGCGTCCGTCGTGCAGAGCGAACGCCGACTCGAATGGCTGTGTCCGATTTGGGAGACCATGACACGCAAGATGGACCCATTCGTTCTTGCCAAGCTCTTCAACGACCCTAGAAATACAAGATTGCTCCCCATCTATGCGCGTGAATGTGGCGAGGCCGTCGACGCGCTGACCAATGTTATCCAGTTCTGCGCCTACGGAAAGGAGTTCACTCTCGCCAACGGCTTTGGCTTGACCGATGGCGATGAAACGTTTCCGTTCAGTTGCAGAATTCGATGGATCGAGCCGTCTAGCACGAATGAGGGCGGTCAGGGTTGGGGTGTAGGACGAGATGTACATATCAAGGAGATTCCGCTGGCCCTTCCTATACGGACCAGCAGCGTGCAAGGGCAGCGCAGACAACTCAGCAGTGGGACACCACCAGATCCGTGATCGAGACGGATGTGTCGTCTGAAGGAAATCGACGATGGGCGAAACAATCTGATCCCAGAGTTTGCGTAAGAATGATCCGAGCTCTCTTGTCACGTCGACCCTCGTTGCGCGCACAGTCAAGGTATGGAGCTCCGTTGACAGGTCTCGAACATTTTCCTGTGTGATCTGCAATGGAATATGAACAGGATCTCGATCGAGCAAGACGACGAGTGCGTCACAGCTATACTGGCTTGCATTCACGATGATGACGGGTCCCCCACTGGCTGCGCGTTGGAGATCCGAGAAGAGCGAGGGAAGAAGGAAACGGGAGAGACCAGGCAGCTCGCGAATATTGGTAACGACTCTTTGCAATTCGAAGTTCAGATGGCATACCTGTTCGTGCTGATCTGTACCAGGCGAATCAAGAGTATTACGAATGAGCGAGACCAGCCGAGTGAACTCGTCTGCCAGCGTCTTTCCTGGTGGGCCATATCCAATGACATCGTCAAGGGGAGAACGGAGACGAGTGAGCCGGCCCCAGAAGACACCCCGTCCCTGTTCTAGAAGCTCGACCCCATCGGCAGGGGAGCGGTTACGAAGACAAGCCGAGAACGCGTCCACTGCAAGCGACGACGTGAGGTTCTTGAGGACGACGAGATGTTGAGGCAATGACGGCAGAGTGGCCAGATGTTGAACAAGTAATCGAAGGGATGTTTCGTATGCGAGAAGTATCGTGGGATGCTGGAAATCTTCGGCCACACGGATCCATGCTCTAGCGGCAGAAAGATCACTGGAAGAGACAGTTTGGGTCACATGTACGAGTTGAGCGTAGAGACTGAACAGCTCCTCCTCATCCTGTAACTGCTTCGATCGTGCGAACCGGCTACGGAGGCCGCGTACAAGGTTGTCCAATGATGCTGACCGATCAGGGTGCCCTTGCGGGAAAAGGTCGAGTGCTTCTCGGACGAGGACAATGACCTCGTCAAGGTCGTGCGTTGCCCCGAGCTGCTTGTACCGAGTGAAGAGATGACCTGCAAGGTTGTTCAAAGAACTGGAGCGAAGAGTGTGCCCTGGTGGGCGAAGGTCAAGTGCTTCTCGGACGAGGACAATGGCCTCGTCGAGGTCTTGCATTGCCCCGAGCTGCTCATATCGAGTGGAAAGATGAACTGCAAGGTTGTTCAAAGGCATCGACCGATCAGGGTGTCCTTGCGGGCAAAGGTTGACGGCTTCTCGGACGAGGACAATGGCCTCGTCGAGGTCCTGCATTGTCCCGAGTTGCTCATACCGAGAGGAGAGACGATTTGCAAGGTTGTTTAAAGACATTGGCCGGTCAGGGTGCCCTTGCGGGAGAAGGTCGAGTGATTCTCGGACGAGGACAATGGATTCATCGAGGTCCTCCCTTGCACCGAGCTGCTTGTACCGAGTGGAGAGACAGAGTGCGAGGTTGTTCAAAGACATCGACCGATCAGGATGTCCTTGCGGGCGAAGGTCGAGTGCTTCTCGGACGAGGATAACGGCCTCATTGAGGTCCTGCATCGCCCCGAGCTGCTCGTACCGAGTGGAGAGATGAACTGCAAGGTTGTTCAAAGACATTGACCGACCAGGGTACCCTTGCGGCCCAAGGTCGAGTGCTTCTTGGACAAGGACAATGGCCTCATCGAGGTCCTGCATTGTTCCG
>JBBPTL010000433.1:0-12877 GCA_038094095.1 Boletus putidus
CCTTAATAATGTTATTTTTAGCTTTCTCAAGGGTTTTGCCCATCAAATCGGCAAATGCTTTGGCAGCTGGTGCCTTAGCAACACGTGTTTCAATTCCCATGCGGGGAACGTAAGACCGCGTAACCTCGAAAGGGGTTTTCTGTGTCGCGTTTGACATTTTAGAGTTATATGAGAACTGGGCAATCGGTAACCAGTCCGTCCAATCCTCTTGTTTTTCTGCACAGAACAGGCGCAGGTACTGCTGCAGGTCACGGTTCATTCGTTCCATCTGACCGTCTGTCTGTGGATGATGGGAAGTAGATAATTTAGATTTAATCCCGAGGTGTTTGCAAATGTCCTGCATAACCTGGGATGCGAACTGTGGGCCACAATCCGAGATGATTGATCAGGGAAGGCCGTGGTTCTTCCAAACGTGGTGCAAATATAATTTAGCAGTGTCAAGTGCTGTGACTGTCTTCACCGTGGGTATAAATACCGTTTCTTTGGAGAATTGATCAATGACTACTAAAATAGAATCAGATCCATGGGATAGGGGCAAGCCCATTATGAAATCGGCTGAGATATCTTCCCATGGTCCTTCAGGAACCTCTAAAGGGTGTAACAGGCTGCTTGGCGCCTGGTTTGAGCCCTTCATGCATGTGCACCTGTCGCAACGCGAGATGTAGTCCTTTACAAAAGGAGTAATGCCAGGCCACCAGTATGAGTGCTGGATCAGCTCTAGCGTCTTCTTGTAACCCGGATGACCTGCAACCGGAGAGTCATGATGTGCGTAAAGCACTTCTAAACGTAACCCTTCTATATTGGGCACGAATGTTACGGATATTTCTCTTTCCTTACTTCACTACAATTGGGACCTAGTCTTCGGACTACAGCTGCATGGGGGATAGCCCCTATGTATCGTTTATGCT
Organism: Boletus putidus; assembly: GCA_038094095.1. Taxonomy (NCBI): domain Eukaryota; kingdom Fungi; phylum Basidiomycota; class Agaricomycetes; order Boletales; family Boletaceae; genus Boletus; species Boletus putidus. The sequence continues at coordinate 909 of JBBPTL010000433.1, forward strand.
TACATCATTTTACCTTACATCAGCATTCCCTTCAACTTCTTCTAGAACATTCCATTTGCTACGATCCAGACTTCTTGCGGGTAGCGCCGCTCGTCCTCATTTATCCACATGGTCTGTGTATGATCCACAGCCGCATGGTCTGTGTATGATCCACAGCCGCATGGTCTGTGTATGATACACAGCCGCATGGTCTGTGCACCATTCCCAACCCTATATAAAGGGTCATATTCTGTACATGTATTCCTCAGCTAGTTCTACACACTTTGTGCTAGCAATCTAGTCTCTTCCAGATCTCTTGTGTGCGCACTTGAGTCTGAGTTTCCTACACTTCCTTAGTGTCTCCTGCCTACACTTGAGTGGCAGCTCTCAGACTAGATTCTAACGCATCAGCATTATTTGTATCGTTCCACGTTACAAAAGAACTAGCTCTACTTCCACTTCTGCTATTACGCAGTAAAGCCGCACCCCTCTGCCCATCATTTCGCGCCATCGCCAAATCCATGTACCATCCTGCTCTCCATCTCCCACACCATCCGAATACCTCTCCAATGCTCCCACTCCTAGGACCGTTCCTACTATCCTCCCTCCCCCAGACAAAGACATCACCCTACCCAGTGACAACGATTTTGATATGGCAACCCGCACAGCCGAGATTAAGGCTGGTTTACCCGATGACTTTTCCGGCGAGGCCAACGATGCTAGCCGATGGATGTTGGCCATGACGGCCTATTTTACTATGAACAGCGCTCACTACAATGAGCTTGCGAAGATCCTCATGTGCCTCAACAAGATGAGTAAAGGACGTGGACAGGACTTTGCCGAAGGATGGTATATCAAACTAGCGGACGAAGCCATCTCAGATGAAGACAAGATGTTTACCAAATTCCTCGACGTGTTCCACCAGGCTTTTATACCTTATGACGTGTCAGCCCGAGCCCATATCGAAATGGGAAATCTCAGGCAGGATTTTAGGAATCGGAAGGAGGGATTCGAGAATTACGTCTTGGAGTTCCAGCTCCTAGCCGCCAAGACCAAGATTGCTGATCAGAATGCTCTGATCGAATGGTTTATCAAAGGACTCCACCCCCGCATCTCCCGGATGGTCCTATCAGTCGAAACAGTACCCACCACTCTCCAAGGATGGATTGAGAAATCCTCTCAATTCCACTCCCAACTTCATCGCATCGACAATCTCTCGGCCGGAAGGGCCTTTATCCCTTTTAACCAAGGGTCCTCCCGCCCTCGACGAGACCCGAACGCGATGGACGTTGACGCAGTCCACCTCACCCCGGTACAACGTGCTGCCTATATGAAAGACAACAAGTGCTTCGTATGTCACCAAGTAGGCTGCCGCTCCTCCAACCACCCCCGTCGACCCGGATCATCCGCACCTCCCTGCCCGCCTCGCAATCCGCAGAGAATAAGGGCCGCTTACACCCCCGCTCCAGCAACTCCCAAACCCTCCCCCATGGGCCAATACGTTGACGAGCTTAGGAAAAGGAACGTACCTCAGGAGGAGGTACTCAGAGTTTTAAAAGCCTGCTTTGAGGAAGACGAAGCAGATAATGAAACCGTTGCAGCAACGGTAGTGGCCGAAGAATGGCCAAAGGATTTTTAGAAAGGAGGGAAGTTTCGATGCCTTCTCCTCCTCAGATCATTGCTCCTGTATTTGTATCAGATAGAAAAGCGCAATCAATTCAAATCCCTTTGTCTTTATACGGGTGGGAGAATGCACAAGTCGTCGACGTCACTGCGCTGATCGACAGCGGCGCCACAGGATGTTTTATTGACCGAGACCTGGTCAAACGAAGGAGACTCCCGATGGAGCGACTCCAGAAGCCATTAAAAGCTCAGAATGTGGACGGAACATCCAACCAAGGAGGCGTTATACACCACAAAACTACTCTATTCGTCCGCATTGGCGAGATCGAAGAAAAACGAGATTTTCTTGTCCTCAACTGTGGGAAAGAAAACATCATCCTAGGACTCCCCTGGCTTCGCGAAGCCAACCCCATCATCAACTGGTCTACTGGGAAAGTAGAAATCCCAAACCAACCAAAGAAACCCCGCCATGACTCCCCCTGAAGCCTCGCCCAGAAATACCTGGTGCGATACCTTGACCTAGATCCAGACGCCAAGACAGCCCATCTCTGGAAAAAACGCGTAGAGCGAAGCGCTCAGGACGCATACCTCATACACTGCACCACCCTCTCCACCGATCTCGCTATGAAAGAAGAAAAGCCCAAGGTAGTACTACCTGACGCTTACAAAAACTTTGCCGATGTCTTTGAGAAAAAGACAATCAATGAACTTCCCCCTTCCCGAAACTTCGATCATGCCATCAACCTCAATAAAGACTTTACACCGAAGGTCGCCAAAGCTTACCCCCTGAACCCAAAGGAAGCTGAGGCCTGCAAAGCATTTGTCGATGAACATCTCGCCTCAGGGAAAATCACCCCATCTAAGTCCCCACAAGCCGCCCCATTCTTCTTCATACCCAAGAAAGATGGTTCCCTCCGTCCATGCCAAGACTACCGTTACCTCAATTCCCATACAGTAAAGAATGCCTATCCCCTTCCCCTCATCTCAGACCTTGTGGATCGCCTCAAGGGATCGTCCATCTTCACTAAAATGGACATCCAATGGGGCTACAACAACGTCCTGATCAAACCCAATGATCGATGGAAAGCCGCATTCATTACACCGTTCGGTCTATTCGAGCCAATGGTCATGTTCTTTGGGCTTTGTAACTCCCCTGCCATGTTCCAGGCCCTCATGGATCATATTTTCGGGGATCTTATGGCTGAAGGATGGCTTGTCATCTACATGGATGACCTCCTTATTCATTCTAAAAACACCACCGTTCACGAAGAACGAACTCGACGAGTCCTGGAGCGACTCTGCAAACATAAACTCTTCCTGAAACTCGAAAAATGTTCTTTCAACGCCGCCAAAGTCGAATACCTTGGCATGGTTGTCAAGGAAGGACAGGTCAAAATGGACCCTACTAAACTCCACGCCATTGAAGAATGGAACTCACCCACCAGTGTAAAAGCGGTCTGATCGTTTATCAGCTTCTGCAACTTTTATCGCAGATTTATTACAAATTTCTCTGCAATCGCTCGCCCACTCCACGATCTCACAAAGAAAGGGGCCAAATGGGATTGGACCCCCATCTGCGAACAAGCGTTCCAGAAAATCAAGTCCTCATTCCTACAGCAGCTGGTACTTGCGATGCCTGATACCGCAAAACCCTTCACCATTATGACCGACGCCTCCCTTACTGCCACTGGGGCAGTACTCATGCAAAACGATGGCAATGGGAACCTCCACCCATGTGCCTATTTATCGAAAACCCTTTCTTCGGCCGAGCGAAACTACAATATCTATGATCGAGAGTTACTCACTGTCATCCACGCCCTCGAAGAATGGCGCCATTACCTTCATGACACTGGCCACCCCGTAACGGTCATCACTGACCACAAGAATCTGACATACTTCCGTCAACCCCAAAAGCTCTCTCAACGACAAGCTCATTGGGCGATGTTCCTGCAGGATTTTGACCCGCACTACCACAATGTCCCCGGCACCCAAATGGGCCCTGCCGATGCACTCTCTCATCGTAATGAGGTAGACACCTCAAACGATAATACCGCCATCACACTCCTCCCCGACCACCTTTTCGTTCAGGCCCTCGACGTTGCCCTCACCTCCAAGATGGCTGTCTCCTCTTCCACCGACCCTGTTGTGCAGCGCACCTTAGAGGCCCTGTATGACAACACCCCTGGCTTCCCCCGTGCCGCCGCCGCCGACTGGCTATATGAGGATGGCAAGTTGTACTTTCGCCATCGCCTCTACGTTCTGGAGTCGGCCCGATCGGACCTTGTACGATCCCTGCACGAGAGCGAAGCGGGTGGCCATGGCAGCATCTTCCGCACCCAAAACCTGATCTCACGGGACCATTGGTGGCCCGGCATGGGTACTTTTATTCGCCGATTCGTCACCGGTTGTGCCCGTTGCCAGGCACACAAGGTGAACACACACCCCACAGTACCCTCCCTCACACCACTCCGCAGCGAGGCCACACGCCCCTTCCAGCAGGTGTCCGTTGATTTGATCACGGACCTTCCCATGTCTCAGGGCTTTGATTCTGTCATGGTCGTGGTCGACCATGGCCTTACGAAGGGGGTAATTATCCTCCCATGTCACAAAACTATAGACGCCGCAGGTGTTGCCAAGCTCTTTTTTGAACGAGTTTTTACTCGTTTCGGTCTCCACGACCGATGTATCTCTGATCGAGGCCCACAATTCACCTCCACCTTTGCTAGAGAACTCTCCCGTATCCTGAAATACGACCTTGCCCTCTCCTCCGCATACCATCCACAGACTGATGGTGAAACTGAACAAGTCAACCAAGAACTTGAAACCTATCTCTGCATCTTTTGCGATGGAAGACCCGATAAATGGGCAGATCTCCTCCCGATGGCCGAATTCTCCCATAACGCCACCGTCCATTCCGTCACGGGAAAATCCCCCTTCTCCCTTATTCTCGGATATGAGCCAAGAGCTTATCCACCAATGGGAAAGACATTCCTCCCCGCTCTTGAAACCCGTCTCACGGAACTCACGGAAAGCCATTCTGAAGCCCTTGCTGCGCATGAGAAAGCCCAGTGGAGTATGAAAGAACGAATCACATCCAAGTTCCGCCCATGGAAAATCGGAGATAAGGTGTGGTTAGAAGGACAGAACTTATGCCTCAGGTACCCATCCAAGAAGCTTGCTCCTAGAAGGGAAGGACCCTTTGAGATAAGCAAAGTTATTTCCCCCGTCGCCTTTCGTCTCCATCTTCCCCCCACCTGGAAAATACATGACGTTTTCCACGCCCCCCTCTTATCATCCTATCGGGAGACGCCCGAACACGGACCCAATTACACAAATCCTCCGCCGGATACAATAGACGGAGATGAAGAATACGAAATCGAGAAGGTTCTGTCACACCGTGGCACCAAAGCACGAAAACAGTACCTGGTATCCTGGAAAGGGTACTCTGCAGCAGAAAATACGTGGGAACCAGAAGGGAACCTCAAACATGCGCAAAGTCTCCTTCGCGCTTATAAACTCAGGAATTCTAAGGATTTCCCCCAGTTCCCTCGCTAAACCACCATGTCCATTCCCACTACCAACCCTGCTCCCTCTGCCGCTAGAGCCCCAGACATCCCCATCTGCTCCGTCCGTCTCCCTCCTTTCGCCCGTTGTGTCCTCTTTGCAACCATCCTTGAAAACCCTGTCGCCACCCTGTCCATCGAGCGCATCCCAGCATTCATCAATAATCCCACTCTCCGGCACCTTGCGTGCCTCTATCACAGTTATGCCCTAGCGCGTAATATTCATACCATGCCTTGCCCAGATGGGCTACCCCCAGTCTACACAGCCACCCTCAAGCGAGCCCTCTCAGAAGCTCGCACCATGACCCTGGACCTTCTCTTCGAAGAAGGGTTCGGTAGGATTGTCGATGAGATCGTGCCAGGCACGGTTCTCCATATCCTCCGCCCCATTCTCCTCAGTTTATCCACCATCCAGTGGTCCATCTATTTCTCTCAGACCCCCGTCTGCAACCCTGTGGCACTGGCACCACCACCACCTCCCGTATATCCCCCCGTTGATGGATCCCCCACTCCCACGCCTGTACCTGCCCCAGTAGTAAATTCCCCGCGCTACCAACCCCACCCCATCTCTCCTACTCCTCCCATGCTCATCGCCAGTCCCGCCCCCACCACATCCTCCCTTGAGTCCTTTTGGACCAGCCTCGACGAGCCCACCCCCGGGATCAGGCAGCAGCCTCAGACTGCTCGTCGAGGCGGCTGTCTTCCGGCTCGCAGAGCTCGAACGCGACAGACTCTCTTAGAGATAGGAGGGATCCCTCGCACAGTGTCGCTTACCACCATGGGAAGAAGGGTAGCCAAGGCTCTGTCCAGAGAAGGGACCCCTGCCCTTAATGCCCCCACTTGTCCAGTAACCCCCGCCGTCGCCCCACCCCCGTATACGGTTACCTCTCCTCGCGGAACCTTACAAAACCCCATCCTCATTGATGACCGTACCCCTGAACCCCAGCCCTTTCGGGCTCCTGCACTCCGCTGCGTGGAGTGCCGCTCACTCGAACACACCCGGCGTAACTGCCCAGAATTCATTTTGTCCATGGTGTCGAACGACTGCCCCAGGACATGCTTCAGCCAACTGCCCTGCGAGGCAGTGTGGACTTTGCGGAGGCCTTGGCCACGTTCTTGCCAACTGCAACTTCAGAGATTACGATCCTGAGGATGCCTACGACTACGAGGGAAACGAGGGGGATAGGTCAAGTTGAGTCAGTGCCTCAACCATATGAGGGGGGTAATGTTACGGATATTTCTCTTTCCTTACTTCACTACAATTGGGACCTAGTCTTCGGACTACAGCTGCATGGGGGATAGCCCCTATGTATCGTTTATGCTTACATCATTTTACCTTACATCAGCATTCCCTTCAACTTCTTCTAGAACATTCCATTTGCTACGATCCAGACTTCTCGCGGGTAGCGCTGCTCGTCCTCATTTATCCACATGGTCTGTGTATGATACACAGCCGCATGGTCTGTGCACCATTCCCAACCCTATATAAAGGGTCATATTCTGTACATGTATTCCTCAGCTAGTTCTACACACTTTGTGCTAGCAATCTAGTCTCTTCCAGATCTCTTGTGTGCGCACTTGAGTCTGAGTTTCCTACACTTCCTTAGTGTCTCCTGCCTACACTTGAGTGGCAGCTCTCAGACTAGATTCTAACGCATCAGCATTATTTGTATCATTCCACGTTACAAAAGAACTAGCTCTACTTCCACTTCTGCTATTACGCAGTAAAGCCGCACCCCTCTGCCCATCATTTCGTGCCGTCGCCAAATCTGCGTACCGTCCTGCTCTCCATCTCCCACACCATCCGAATACCTCTCCAACGCTCCCACTCCTAGGACCGTTCCTACTATCCTCCCTCCCCCAGACAAAGACATCACCCTACCCAGTGACAACGATTTTGATATGGCAACCCGCACAGCCGAGATTAAGGCTGGTTTACCCGATGACTTTTCCGGCGAGGCCAACGATGCTAGCCGATGGATGTTGGCCATGACGGCCTATTTTACTATGAACAGCGCTCACTACAACGAGCTTGCGAAGATCCTTACGTGCCTCAACAAGATGAGTAAAGGACGTGGACAGGACTTTGCCGAAGGATGGTATATCAAACTAGCGGATGAAGCCATCTCAGACGAAGACAAGACATTTACCAAATTCCTCGATGCGTTCCGCCAGGCTTTTATACCTTATGACGTGTCAGCCCGAGCCCATATCGAAATGGGAAATCTCAGGCAGGATTTTAGGAATCGGAAGGAGGGATTCGAGAATTACGTCTCAGAGTTCCAGCTCCTAGCCGCCAAGACCAAGATTGCTGATCAGAATGCTCTGATCGAATGGTTTATCAAAGGACTCCACCCCCGCATCTCCCGGATGGTCCTATCAGTCGAAACAGTACCCACCACTCTCCAAGGATGGATTGAGAAATCATCTCAATTCCACTCCCAACTTCGTCACATTGACGATCTCTCGGCCAGAAGGGCCTTTATCCCTTTTAACCAAGGGTCCTCCCACCCTCGATGAGACCCGAACGCGATGGACATTGACACAGTCTGCCTCACCCCGGTACAACGTGCTGCCTATATGAAAGACAACAAGTGCTTCGTATGTCACCAAGTAGGCTGCCGCTCCTCCAACCACCCCCGTCGACCCGGATCATCTGCACCTCCCTGCCCGCCTCGCAATCCGCAGAGAATAAGGGCCGCTTACACCCCCACTCCAGCAACTCCCAAACCCTCCCCCATGGGCCAATACATTGACGAGCTTAGGAAAAGGAACGTACCTCAGGAGGAGGTACTCAGAGTTTTAAAAGCCTGCTTTGAGGAAGACGAAGCAGATAATGAAACCGTTGCAGCGACGGTAGTGGCCAAAGAATGGCCAAAGGATTTTTAGAAAGGAGGGAAGTTTCGACGCCTTCTCCTCCTCAGATCATTGCTCCTGTATTCGTATCAGATAGAAAAGCGCAATCAATTCAAATCCCTTTGTCTTTATACGCACAGGAGAATGCACAAGTCGTCGACGTCACTGCGCTGATCGACAGTGGCGCCACAGGATGTTTTATTGACCGAGACCTGGTCAAACGAAGGAGACTCCCGATGGAGCGACTCCAGAAGCCATTAAAAGCTCAGAATGTGGACGGAACATCCAACCAAGGAGGCGTTATACGCCACAAAACTACTCTATTCGTCCGCATTGGCGAGATCGAAGAAAAACGAGATTTTCTTGTCCTCAACTGTGGGAAAGAAAACATCATCCTAGGACTCCCCTGGCTTCGCGAAGCCAACCCCATCATCAACTGGTCTACTGGGAAAGTAGAAATCCCAAACCAACCAAAGAAACCCCGCCATGATTCCCCCCGAAGCCTCGCCCAGAGATACCTGGTGCGATACCTTGACCTAGATCCAGATGCCAAGACAGCCCGTCTCTGGAAAAAACGCGTAGAGCGAAGCGCTCAGGACGCATACCCCATACGCTGCACCACCCTCTCCACCGATCTCGCTATGAAAGAAGAAAAGCCCAAGGTAGTACTACCTGACGCTTACAAAAACTTTGCCGATGTCTTTGAGAAAAAGACAATCAATGAACTTCCCCCTTCCTGAAACTTCGATCATGCCATCAACCTCAATAAAGACTTTACGCCGAAGGTTGCCAAAGCTTACCCCCTGAACCCAAAGGAAGCTGAGGCCTGCAAAGCATTTGTCGATGAACATCTCGCCTCAGGGAAAATCACCCCATCTAAGTCCCCACAAGCCGCCCCATTCTTCTTCATACCCAAGAAAGATGGTTCCCTCCGTCCATGCCAAGACTACCGTTATCTCAATTCCCATACGGTAAAGAATGCCTATCCCCTTCCCCTCATCTCAGACCTTGTGGATCGCCTCAAGGGATCGTCCATCTTCACTAAAATGGACATCCGATGGGGCTACAACAACATCCTGATCAAACCCAATGATCGATGGAAAGCCGCATTCATTACACCATTCGGTCTATTTGAGCCAATGGTCATGTTCTTTGGGCTTTGTAACTCCCCTGCCATGTTCCAGGCCCTCATGGATCATATTTTCGGGGATCTTATGGCCGAAGGATGGCTCGTCATCTACATGGATGACCTCCTTATTCATTCTAAAAACACCACCGTTCACGATGAACGAACTCGACGAGTCCTGGAGCGACTCCGCAAACATAAACTCTTCCTGAAACTCGAAAAATGTTCTTTCAACGCCGCCGAAGTCGAATACCTTGGCATGGTTGTCAAGGAAGGACAGGTCAAAATGGACCCTACTAAACTCCACGCCATTGAAGAATGGAACTCACCCACCAGTGTAAAAGCGGTCTGATCGTTTATCGGCTTCTGCAACTTTTATCGCAGATTTATTACAAATTTCTCTGCAATCGCTCGCCCACTCCACGATCTCACAAAGAAAGGGGCCAAATGGGATTGGACCCCCATCTGCGAACAAGCGTTCCAGAAAATCAAGTCCTCATTCCTACAGCAGCTGGTACTTGCGATGCCTGATACCGCAAAACCCTTCACTGTTATGACTGACGCCTCCCTTACTGCCACTGGGGCAGTACTCATGCAAAACGATGGCAATGGGAACCTCCACCCATGTGCCTATTTATCGAAAACCCTTTCTTCGGCCGAGCAAAACTACGATATCTATGATCGAGAGTTACTCGCTGTCATCCATGCCCTCGAAGAATGGTGCCATTACCTTCATGGCACTGGCCACCCCGTAACGGTCATCACTGACCACAAGAATCTGACATACTTCCGTCAACCCCAAAAGCTCTCTCAACGACAAGCTCGTTGGGCGATGTTCCTGCAGGATTTCGACCCACACTACCACAATGTCCCCGGCACCCAAATGGGCCCTGCCGATGCACTCTCTCGTCGTAATGAGGTAGACACCTCGAACGATAATACCACCATCACACTCCTCCCCGACCACCTTTTCATTCGGGCCCTCGACGTTGCCCTCACCTCCAAGATGGCTGTCTCCTCTTCCACCGACCCCGTTGTGCAGCGCGCCTTAGAGGCCCTGTATGACAACACCCCTGGCTTCCCCCATGCCGCCGCCGCTGACTGGCTATATGAGGATGGCAAGTTGTACTTTCGCCATCGCCTCTACGTTCCGGAGTCGGCCCGATCGGACCTTGTATGATCCCTGCACGAGAGCGAAGCGGGCGGCCATGGCAGCATCTTCCGCACCCAAAACCTGATCTCACGGGACCATTGGTGGCCCGGCATGGGTACTTTTATTCGCCGATTCGTCACCGGTTGTGCCCGTTGCCAGGCACACAAGGTGAACACACACCCCACAGTACCCTCCCTCACACCACTCTGCAGTGAGGCCACACGCCCCTTCCAGCAGGTGTCCGTTGATTTGATCATGGACCTTCCCATGTCTCAGGGCTTTGATTCTGTCATGGTCGTGGTCGACCATGGCCTTATGAAGGGGGTAATTATCCTCCCATGTCACAAAACTATAGACACCGCAGGTGTTGCCAAGCTCTTTTTTGAACGAGTTTTTACTCGTTTCGGTCTCCACGACTGATGTATCTCTGATCGAGGCCCACAATTCGCCTCCGCCTTTGCTAGAGAACTCTCCCATATCCTGAAATATGACCTTGCCCTCTCCTCCGCATACCATCCATAGACTGATGGTGAAACTGAACGAGTCAACCAAGAACTTGAAACCTATCTCTGCATCTTTTGTGATGGAAGACCCGATAAATGGGCAGATCTCCTCCCGATGGCCGAATTCTCCCATAACGCCACCGTCCATTCCGTCATGGGAAAATCCCCCTTCTCCCTTATCCTCGGATATGAGCCAAGAGCTTATCCACCAATGGGAAAGACATTCCTCCCCGCTCTCGAAACCCATCTCACGGAACTCACGGAAAGCCGTTCTGAAGCCCTTGCTGCGCATGAGAAAGCCCAGTGGAGTATGAAAGAACGAATCACATCCAAGTTCCACCCATGGAAAATCGGAGATAAGGTGTGGTTAGAAGGATGGAACTTACGCCTCAGGTACCCATCCAAGAAGCTTGCTCCTAGAAGGGAAGGACCCTTCGAGATAAGCAAAGTTATTTCCCCCGTCGCCTTTCGTCTCCGTCTTCCCCCCACCTGGAAAATACATGACGTTTTCCATGCCCCCCTCTTATCGTCCTATCGGGAGACGCCCGAACACGGACCCAATTACACAAATCCTCCGCCAGATACAATAGACGGAGATGAAGAATACGAAATCGAGAAGGTTCTGTCACACCATGGCACCAAAGCACGAAAACAGTACCTGGTATCCTGGAAAGGGTACTCCGCAGCAGAAAATACGTGGGAATCAGAAGGGAACCTCAAACATGCGCAAAGTCTCCTTCGCGCTTATAAACTCAGGAATTCTAAGGATTTCCCCCAGTTCCGTCACTAAACCACCATGTCCATTCCCACTACCAACCCTGCTCCCTCTGCCGCTAGAGCCCCAGACATCCCCATCCGCTCTGTCCGTCTCCCTCCTTTCGCCCGTCGTGTCCTCTTTGCAACCATCCTTGAAAACCCCGTCGCCACCCTGTCCATCGAGCGCATCCCAGCATTCATCAATAATCCCACTCTCCGGCACCTTGCGTGCCTCTATCGCAGTTACGCCCTAGCACGTAATATTCATACCATGCTTTGCCCAGATGGGCTACCCCCAGTCTACACAGCCACCCTCGAGCGAGCCCTCTCAGAAGCTCGCACCATGACCCTGGACCTTCTCTTCGAAGAAGGGTTCGGTAGGATTGTCGATGAGATCGTGTCAGGCACGG